>VUQR01013954.1:10942-38948 GCA_015108515.1 Hemichromis elongatus | reverse complement strand
AAAGCTTTTCACGGGAAAAAAAAAAAAAAAAAAAACGTCAGGAGAGAGAACTTTGTAACCTTTCAAAATAAATGTAGTTGCTGTTCTTTAATACTTTATTCATATTTACTGTAAAAAATAATATTTTGGAACAAAATAATATATTTTAAAAATAAAAAATAATAAGATCTGGCAACCTGTCCAGGGGTGTACTCATGAATCACACAGTCACATATCAGTCATTTTCTTTAAACTGATTGGTGGTTAATTCCCTTACTCGCCTGTGGTTAGTTTTTCTCTTGTGGCCACAATTCAAATTTTTACTGCCATCCTACAGTCACTTATTATCACATCGCTGCAAGATCCTTCCTCTGTGGACACCCTCTTAGCAAATTGTGCAAAGATTTTGTAATGTGTGAAATCTTGGCAGAAAATTTGTTTGTGTGTGTGTTGTTGGCAGGGATGTCAAGCTCTTAAATTGAAAATCTAAAGAGCTCACACCAAGAGAGCCCCTTTTTGACCCTGATTTTAATATGCAAGAAAAAGGAGAAAAGTAGTAGTAATCAAACTTGTATCAATAACTTAAATGCCCTTTCCGTCTCCACGTGTGCCTGATTTGGGAGTAAAAGGTCAAAATTAGCATCACAAATGCAAACGTGATATTCTAAGTTATCATTTATCCTCTGTGCTTCTGAAGTCTGCGTCCGAGCCTTCAAACAGTATGTAAATAAGCTGCAGGAGCCTGATCACACTGTGCTGTTTTCAAAACATCCACTGAGCAGTCACGAGTGTGTTTGCCTGAAGACGAACAGCATCACTTCTAAATATCTTGTTGAAACGAGCACCCAAAGGCAATAGGAACATTAACAAGACCCTGTGTTGTAAAACTAAGTATTCATAGATCTGGTGACTTATTCAGTTTAAATACAACTAAGGCCTTGTGATCATGTGGTCATCTTACTAAAATAATGTACAAATGTCTTTTA
This sequence comes from Hemichromis elongatus, assembly GCA_015108515.1. Classification (NCBI taxonomy): domain Eukaryota; kingdom Metazoa; phylum Chordata; class Actinopteri; order Cichliformes; family Cichlidae; genus Hemichromis; species Hemichromis elongatus. The sequence continues at coordinate 37,983 of VUQR01013954.1, read as the reverse complement.
AAAAGTAGAAAAAAAAGGAAAATATGTCTATCACAAATTAGATATTAACTCCCAGGATAGAATTTGGTATTATTATATGCTCACTACCAAGTCTGCGTTTTTAGTCTTGGACTCTGCTAAAGTAACTTTGCATGATTCAGAGTTCATAATAATCCTTATTTATCTTCCCTTAGTTCTTCCTATGTCTGCAACAAGCCCTTTTAGCCAGCTCTCTTCTGATTGGCGGCATCTTGTAAGCAGAAAATTGACCATATCAAAGACATTCTGATACTGGATGAAAATACCTTGCTGATGTTGAAGGACCAGACTGATTTAATGCTGACAGAAACACAAAGAACCACTCGTTACAACCAAGGTATGCAGAAGAGCATCTCTGAATGCACAACAAACCTTGAAGCAGATTCTGAACTGCAGAAGACCACACCGGGTCAGCTGAGAACAGGAAACTGAGGCTACAATTCACATAAACTCACCTCAAACGGACAACAGAAGATGTAAAAACTTTGCCCGGTCTGATGAGTCTAGAGCTCTGCTGCAATATTTAGATGTTAGGGTCAGAGTTTGCTATAAATAACACAAACGCATGGATCCATCCTTTGTGGGGAATATTTTCATGGCACACTTTGAGCACCTTAGTACCAACTGAGCATCGTTTAAACACCACAGCCTACTAGAGTGTTGCTCCTGACGATGTCCACCCTCTATGAACCCAGTGTGCCCATCTTGTGAAGGTTGCTCTCAGTTGGATAATGCTCTATGTCAGAAAGCTCAAACTGGTTTTTTGACCATAACAGTGAGTTTGCTGTACTCAGATAGCCTGTATGGACCATCATCTCCGAGGACTGTTTCCAGCACCTTGCTGAAAGCTGTGGCACGCAGAAGTAAATCAGTTCTAAGGGGCAAAAAGAGCTCCAACTTGGTCCTTGGCTGGTTTATGAGCATTTTCAAAGCATGACACAAATACTATATGCCTTTAATGTTTCCCTAGTAGCCAGTAACTTTTGTATACACAGTGAATACTCCCATTTGAGACTGGAGTCTGTCTACACATATCACTCGCAAATTTTGTATTTACCAAGGTGTCCTCCAGGGTGACAGTGATTTGCGTACCCACAGCGCTTCCTTTCAAACATTTACAGTGAGTGATGCTCATCTCGATAAGCCCAACATCGGCTGTATGCTCTACGTGCAAGAAATCCACCCACCAGGCCCACACAACCTGCATGTAAACAAAAACATTTATTTTCGTGAAAAATACGCAAGAGCTCTTTAACTAACATAAGGAAATAGCTCCGCGGCCTCGTCAACTTGTTGATGGCTCATCGGAAAACCAAATAAAGAGCAACCTTTGAATAGTCTGTTTGTTGATTCAAGAGTCTCAGTGTTTTTTTGTTTTTTTTATCAAAATACCAGTGTTTACCCACTCCTATTGCAAAAAAAGGTTCAAGGCCTCCTTAAGGCAACACACAAATGAACACATACACCTGGTAGTCTGATTATGGCGATTCAGTGTATTAAAAGACAACCTGGCTTCATTACAATCAAGCAACTCAATAAGTCTCCTTGTTATATAGGTAATCACTGAGAATTGCAGCTCAGCGTTGTAAGAACATTTCGGTGCGTCTTTTTTAAGAGTTGGGTTTCTGCTCCCAGCCTGCAGGAACAGTGTGTTCAGGGCGACTCAAAGTCAGCACAGGTGTCTTCAACTCCATCTCTGTGCCTATTTCCCTGCTCTTCCCACACCGGCTGTCAGACAGCCTGAGCGTCGATAGCTGGAGTCATTTTCACTAATGAGCGCATTTTCTCGCTCCATCCTGCCACGCAGTTCTCACCCTTTAAACCTTTCTTAGATCCTATTACTTGAGGTAGCTTGGCATGATATAACTGCATGCCATGCTCCAGCCTTGTGAGGATGTGGCCCCACGTCTTTGCACCATAGTACAATGCAATTGGTCGAAGGATGATGAATGCAGTGCAGCATTTTTTTTTTCCAGCGTAGTAAACGACCAAAGAGGGTCGATTCATGCGCCGGCCGCGCGCCTCGGGCACAGAACCCGGGGAAACATGACCCTGATAGAAATCACCTACCTTTCGATTCACAGTCAGCGCAGTATTTGTTCTCCTCCAGCACCAGTAAAGAGTTGAGGACAGCCTGGTATCTGTCAACGTCTTTCACAGATTTGCCCGTCATCATCCTCCTCCACCACCACCACCAACACAACAGTTCCTGCGGTGTGTGCCGGCTATTGCCAAACGAGCCCTTCACAAAAAGGAAAGTGTGAGCACGGGCGATCTGCTCCGCCGTCTCTCTTCTTCCTCCTCCTCGCTTTGGAGCGCAGAGAGTTTGCTTCACGACGATGGGATGATTGCCTTTCAACCAACCAGCACGCGGCTTATTCGAGGTGAAAATGCCCCCAATCAGGACGGAGAGGATGCCATGTGATGTCTGAGATTCAAAATGTGATGTTGACTTTGAAGCACATCTGTTACCTATCACTACTATATTGTCTCTGTGTGTGTGAACCCCCTCCCTCCGTCTTTCTCTCACCCTCTCTCTTCCTCTCCCTCACTTTCTATCTCTCACACACACGGACAATATCTGTAGAGTACATAACATTTATGTTATGAGCAAAAGTAGTCCCTACACTTATCGGGAAAAAACTTTTTAACGAATATAGTATTTAATTATTTGTCAAGAAATCTTAAAATTTTATAAAGAAGGCGTTTTAAACTCACAGTATATCGATATATTGCCCGTATCGCCATCATGTGGTCAATTATGGTTAGATTTTGTTGAGACCAAGAAAATTGCGGTCCTCTGTTCCCCTCCAAGACGCCAGGGGGCGGTAAGATAAGCAGCTGACCAAATCTGCGTCAAACACGCCCCTAAAAACTGTAGGCAAAGATGCATTTGACTTTAAAGATAAAATATATTATCTGGCGTTATACTTACTAGGCTACATTTATCTGCATATCCCCAACAACAGGGTTTAAATATAAAGGCTTGTTATTCCTCATTGCACCGTATCATTTAATTTCAATAGATTACTCGCGAATTTTCCGCAATAAAGCTTTTAGTTTGACGTAAGACCGGAAGTTTATGTTTTTATCTCATGACGCTTGATACAGCGAGAGCGACTTAAACAGGCGATTACGGAAATAAGTGCTTAGCCCGAATCAAATAAATAAAGGATTAATATCGAGCGCACCACCTGTGTAAGCCCGTAACACCCGCCACAATGTCCAGACAAGCCAACCGTGCAACAGACAGCAAGAAGATGGTAGGCGACTCCCGCAGGATTAATGGCAACATAGCAAGCTTAGCTAGCAGGATGCTAACTGTGGCTGTAAAGCTAAATTAACAACTCACTCATTTCTCTGAGCTGAGCTCCTCGGCAAATTATGCATTTTTATCTGGCTAGGTACAAGAAGTATATTTCTGCCTGTTTAATATGTATTTCACCGGCTTTGGCTTTGACAGGAAGTGGAGCTACAAGCTAAGTAGTCATTTAAAAATGACAACAAAACACATTAAACAAATTTAAAAGCTATTTCTTAAATGAATTGGTAGTTGAACTAATATATAAATTTTGAATTTAAACACTGAGCTGACTAAAACCGTAAAACACTAAAAACGACGCTAAAACACTATTTACCAAGCAGGTATCCGTAGCTCCTGTGCCGTGACAGGTTATTCGTGTCAGCTGTGGCTCTAATCTTAACAGTTATTTTATGATAACAGCATTAGATCTGTATAGCTTTTAAAGGTTGGTGTGGAGACTGAAAGATCAGTAATAGGAAAAACGTGCCACATATTAATGAAATGTTATTCAAACCTAAGCTGGTATCAAACGTTATTTCAGCTCTAGGAGTTGCCCCCAGGATGATCTGTCTAACATCTAGATGCTCAAAAATATCCTATTGCCAAACTATTATTTAAATTAAGATATAATATATGCTTTGGTTGTTGGTAAAAGAGTTGTCATTTGCTCAAATTTATGTGGGGCAAACACAACATGAGAACTGTGTGGTTTTTGAGTGGTTTATGTATTGTTTTTTTGTTTGTTTGTTTGTTTTTATAGAACTCGGAGTTGTTCACACTGACGTATGGGGCCCTGGTCACTCAGCTTTGTAAAGACTATGAGAATGATGAGGAGGTCAATAAACAGCTGGATAAGATGTGAGTACTCGCTAAACCAGAATTTGTCCTGTCTTTGAATGAACCGTTTGCTCCACATACAGTAAATGCATTTCTCTAAACACAACAGACAGATGTTTGTGCTTAAATATGTGACCATTTGAATAACAAACTGTGAATTAAGTTTGAGTCTGGCCAAATCCTTTTTTGGGGCTCACACTCAGCTGTCATTAGAGAAAGGTATTAATACTGTTAAATGCACTTGTGTGAAACAAATAAAAAAAAAAAGAAAAGCATTACTTAATAAGAAACACAGGAAGTAAACTTTTCCATCAGTAGAAGACTACACCACACCACACCACGAATGAATTTCAACGTTGCAGTGATTTTTCTGTGTCAGCTGGCTTGACACAGTCGCAATCCCTAGTCACCAAAAAAATCTTTTTATCAACTTTCTGTTCAGCTGGGCTTTTGCTCTGCTATGTGAATGCTTACATAAAAATCAGGATTATAATGATGATAAAATAGCGATTAAAAATCTATATCGCATATAAAATATACCAGTAAAATGCAACATTGTCACAAAGATAAGAGATTAATGCGACTAAAGAACATTAATCTTGGGATTTATTTCACACAGCAGTTAATGGAAAAACTCTTTGCGCTGCTATTTATTTTAAAGGTGACTGCGGCACATTCGAGCTTTGAATCTTTGAACTAGATCCTTTTAAACATTAAAGTTTACCGTTCCGTACCCTAACAAAGAAGATGTGTAAATCATTTCAGTTCGTCACCAGAGGAAAGTGCAATGAATGTGTTTTGCTCTGATAGCTGCAATTCCAGCAATGTAAAAGAGATTTGGCACCAAATTAGAAAACCTGTGCAAACACGGCTCTTCCGGCTTATTTTAAACTGAAAGTTGGAACATAACCTGGTCAGGGTAAAAAAGCTAGGTAAAAAGAGACCCAGTTTTGTGACACTGAAAACTCTGAGTTCTAGGCTTGTCATAGCTTGATAAGCTACTAAATAACATGACGGCATGGATCAGTCCTGCTTTGTATCTGTGGTTCGGGCCGGTGATGTAATAATGTGTAGTGTATCCATCCTCTGATGGTTGTTTCCAGCAGGATGAAGTACCATGTCCCAAACCTCAGATCGTCTCAAACTGATGGTCTGAGGTTAAAACAAATGCAGCCTTTGTTTTATTTATAGCTAGTAAGTTCATGCATGTACCACTAAATATATGCTATCATTCAGCCTGTTTAATTGGATACACCAGGAAACATAAACCTGGCTTTTCTGGTAGATGATTCCAAGCTGCTGAAACTTACTACATAGTCGGTACAATGTGCAGGCGTGCATTACAAAGCCATAATGTAATAAACACACAATTTGTAATGTCCTACATTATTTTATGAATGGAAACAGCCTAGATCATATCACAGGAATTGCAATGCTGAGTAAAAGGTATTGCAGAGTATTCTGTACATCTGTATCTATGTGTAACAAAGTTCAGTGCTTCTTTCTCGCATATGTTGAGCCTGTGGTTTTCAATAGATGCTCTTAATCATGTGTCCTTTGGGATTTTTGAAGCCCCTTAGGTGACTCTTTATAGCTGACAGCTTCATTATACTCTTTAAGCGGTTTCCTATTTTCAGTTCATAATATAGCTTGACACAAAATAGAGCAGAGGCGTAGTCTTATCGGATTTCATTTCTTACACTGCCGCTTCTCCTCTTGTAAGTTGTTCGGATGGGGTCTTTTGAAGAAGCAAATATTTAATATTAAGACAGAAGAAAAATCTTAGGAATGCCAAGTGGGAGGCGGTACTCCCCCAGAATAAGATTAAGACAAAATGATCGGTTTCTAACTTAAGAAATTTAAATTATCCTGTCATGCTGACAGACCTTTGGACTGGATGTACTTTGTTTCTCTGGCTGTGCGGTAACCCTGAGCTCTCAGGACAAGGCTCGTCTTACCTGGCCTTAGAAGGCAGTGAATCTGCACTGCCCAATCTGCCAGATGCCATCCAGCTGGTGAGAGACAGACCATGTTAGGATTGGGATGCATCCATTGGCTTTAGACTCTACTGTTCGGATAAGTTGTCTGGACTCTTTAATCAGAAATGTCATTATTTGGCAAGTATATGAACCAAAAATATTTTGAAGGATTTGAAGCTGTCTTCCATGGCTTTACAGTTTGCTGCAGGTTAGCCTGCCATTTTCCCCAAATACTTTTCCTTTAATATAATAAAAGAAAACAGGACTTTGTCTCTTACTCACCTTTCTCTCTCTCTCTTTCTGGCGTTCTGACTTCCATAGGGGTTATAACATTGGCGTGCGTCTGATCGAGGACTTCCTGGCACGCTCAAGCATCGGCAGGTGTCAGGATTTCCGAGAAACAGCTGATGTCATCGCTAAGGTAACTGTAAGGTTCCAGGCCAATCAGAGCATGACCATGGATTTCTCCCAAGATAGACAGAGGGAAATAGGAGAGGGAAGGGACAGAAGGGACAGATTAGAGGGTACATTTCTAATAAAACACAGGATGGGTGAAAGCAGACAAGTGTGTCAGGATAAGGGGGTATTTTTCTAACCTTCACACTAAAATCACATTCCTGTGAGTGTGATGAAATTATCTGGTGAGAAATTTGATGCAAATTCAGTGATACATTTCTGGTTTGCCATCTTTGGACTTTTACTTTGAAAGAGAAACTTTTAAGCATTTCTTTATTTTCTGTAACATATTTGCTGTTGCAATAATAGATGCTCACATTCGTCATGGCCAAAGTAACAAGTTACAAGTATTCCCCATAAGCCAAAAGCTCTAAATCCTGGCTGTGAGCACAGAGACCACGCCCACTTGCTATTTAAACTTTCTGGTAGTGAGGGGCAGTCAATTATGGGCCTTTAAAGGAACAGTTTCTTTTTTTCATGTAGTAGATGTATTGAGGTGTTCTACCAAGGCCCAGTATAAGAAAACTAAGAATTGTTTTCAAATTTGAATCATGCATAGCTGTTAAAATAGCTGGAAGTTAACAATATGGGTCTCTGTTCAGCTTTGGCAACAGGGCTACATAACCGAGTATGGTTTTACACTAAGTCACCTGGCTGTCAGGTTTTCCATATGACTTATGACAAAAAGACACAGACAGACCAGGAAGGCGGCTCTCAGGCTGCATGTTGAGCCCTTCAGTTGCTTTCGAGGTGTTACTTCTGCGTGCAAAGGGAGTCATTCCACAGATGTAACAACACTCCACCTCAGGGACCTGGCTCGTGGTCACGAAGAGAGAGGTCAGGTCTGTAAATGGGACAGCGGTTTGGAAGGTGCAGCGAATGACTGTCTTAGGATATCAAGTGACCTCTAGCTAAACTCTGAAATCACCTCAGCAATTCTTCAGTTAAATAGACGCAGAAGAGGTCTGTTATGTGGCCACAACAGATTTTCTACAGCTGTGGATCATATTTTCATTATTATTCTGTGGCTAGGGATGTTAAAAAACTGGGATAAGGACGGCAAACATTTTACATATGAGTGCAAATCTGCCCTTAATGTTGGAATTATTTGGAGTGGTGCAACTTGGATTTTGTCCGCTCCATTGAAATTTTATTTGTCAGAAAATTAGAAAAACTGCCGTCCTTTTTGTGAAGAAGTGATAAAGAAGAAGAGAAGCCAAAAAAAAAAACCTGCTGACTTTATCAGAAAATATTTGTAAGTGATAAATGTTCTTTTTCCTTTTTCCTCCTCTTTCCTGTTAATATTGGGGCCTCCGTTAGGTTGCGTTTAAAATGTACCTAGGAATCACCCCAACCGTGACCAACTGGAGCCCTGCAGGAGATGAGTTTTCCCTTATCCTTGAGAATAATCCACTGGTAGACTTCGTGGAGTTGCCAGATAACCACAGCACACTCATCTACTCCAACCTTCTGTGCGGCGTCCTCAGAGGAGCCCTGGAGATGGTAAGATAAACCTCAGAAGTATTAAAGTGCCATGTTTATAACATGTATAGGATATATGGATAAATATAAAGAAACAATGGTGATATGTTTCCAGTGTACAGTTAGTTTATCTACACTCATCACTGGGCATGAATGTCATGGTTATTTTGGGCTTCCAGGGTGGAATGACAGCATAGATCTTTAATGACGTGTACCGCCAATTCTGTTGTAGATTTTCTCTAATCTACACAGGCTCAAACATGGTAAATGGCCTGTATTTGTATAGCGCTTTACTAGTCCCTATGGACCTCAAAGCGCTTTACACTACATTCAGTCCACACATTCACACACTGGTGATGGCAAGCTACATTGTAGCCACAGCTGCCCTGGAGCGCACTGACAGACGCGAGGCTGCTGGACACTGGCGCCACCAGGCCCTCTGACCACCACCGGTAGGCAACGGGTGAAGTGTCTTTCCCAAGGACACAACGGCCGAGACTGTCAGAGCTGGGGCTCGAACCGACAACCTTCCGATTACAAGACGAACTGCCAACTCTTTGAGCCACAATCGCCCTCCGAAAAAACATATACATCCACCAATATTTGGTTAAATGTCCGTAAGCAAGTTGCAAGATGCTTTCGGTAGCCATCAACAAGATTCTGACATAATCCTGGCTGGACATTTTACCACTCTTATTGGGAAAATTGGTAGAGTTTATTTAAATTGGTTGGTTTTCTAGCACATACCTGGATTTTAAGTGTAGTCCACATATTTTCAATAGGGTTGAGGTCGGAGTTTTGGGAAGGCCATTTCAGAATGTTAATGTTAGCCAACTTCATCCATTCCAAAACCAGTTCTGATGTGTGTTTGGGATCATTGTTTTGTTAACACCCAACTGTGTCCAAGCTTCAACTGTCCAGCTTTTGATTCTAAGTGAAGCTCAGGAATTTGGAGACGGTCTTCCTCCTTTACTCGTGCTCTCTGTGGGGGGAACAACCCAAGAGCCTTTTTTGCTGCAACCTCCATACTTGACAGTTGGCACGCTGCTCTTAGATTTGAAAGCCTCTCACCTTAAATTCTTCTAACACACCTCTTGTGATTGTGGCTAAATAGCTCAAACTTTGTGTTATCTCACATTAAACTTTTCTGCAGAAGACTGCTTGATTTTGGAGCAGGTGCTTCTTTCTTGGTCAGCACCTTGTCAGTCCATGGAGATGTAAAAGTTGCTGTGGACATAAACCCCATTGTTTGTCATTAAATTTATGCCCATGATGAGTGTATGCAAACTTCTGACCACAACTTTATTAGTGGAAAATGAACAAATAAGGATAAACGTCTCTTCTTTTCTGTTTTTAAAACAAACTCTTTATGGATGCGATTTAGGTCCAGATGGCGGTGGATGTGAAATTTGCCCAGGACACTCTGAGAGGGGACAGTGTGACAGAAATTCGCATGAAGTTTATTAAGAGGATTGAAGAAAACCTGCCTGCTGGAGATGAGTGATGGAAAAGCAGAGATCACCCGCATCCCACAGAGGGAGGACAGATTTAAACACAACACAATAATTTCACACTTTAAAAGATGAACGTGATTCACGCCATCAGACCGCGTGCTCAACTTTAACAGGATGGTTACTTTTCTGGCAACATAACATCTCTACGAGTCGATGTGAACATAAGAGGCTGATCCTGACCTCAATCAACTGGTAGCTTCAGTTTGACCATTTATTTGTTACTAAGCCATGTTTAAAGACTTTGTTCACGTCTTTTTCTCATGAAGGGTGTTTTGCTTGTTTGCTTGTTTGGCACAAGGCGAGTAAGTCTTATGCCAAGTTTTTTTTTTTGTTGGTCTAGTCTTTCTTTTCTTTTCTTTTCTTTTTTTTTAAATGAAATCACACTGTTAATTTATGATGATCAAGTAAAAGTGACATATTTGATGTGTTGCTTTTTTCATCTATTTGTGAGATTTGAAACCTAACATGCCTGCTTGGGGATCTTGAACACTTAAAACCATGCTGGTTCTTACACAAACACACTAAATGTTTCAGTGAGTTATTTCTTTAGAGCTGTTCTGCAAAGGCAAACAATAACCGACCTTAGTTTCTTTCTTATGTTTGTTCAGGGCCCGTAGAAGCGATTTGCGTGGGTGCAGAACAGTCAGCGGTTGGGGTTGTCACACCTGTGAATGGCTCCCTTACAAGTAATGAACAGAACCTCTCAGTCAGACCTGGCGCACACCTCATCAATAACTGAAAACACAGGCGGCCATTCATGAGATGTAATACATGCGCACGCACGCACACACAATCCATCCCTGGTCCCACATTTGAAAGGAGGAAAAAAAAATATCCGGTCTGGATACCATGAGAACATTAGCAATGTTTTCTTAATTCCTCATCTTTTCTGTTATATTGTGTAACAGAACAGCAAGAGTACCAAACTCACGAGTCTGGTGAAAACACTTAGAGAATGAGAATGTCAGATAGGGATTTCCTTTTGGAGAAATCTGTCAGCCATTAGCTGCTGGAAACTTCGAGGCCCTACACGTTCTTATTTTATAGCTACTAGTGCTATTACATGAACCCACGACAAAGTCTGTTGACTTGAGGTCAATTCTCCAAACAGCCACCAGAGGTTGCTGTGTACATTAGCTTTCCTCTGCTGCACGTGGCTTGAACGATGTACATCTATTTTTTTTCTGCCAAGGATGGATATATTGTAGGGTGGGGGTGTACATTCCCTTACTTGTGGGAGTACTGGCTGGATCTGCAAGAAGACGTAAATAATAAGGCTCTTTTTTTTTCAGATGGTGCCAGTAGTTTTGATCTGGCTTGAGATGAGAGAAACATTGACAACATGCAGTCAACTCTGTTCTTTATAAGGTGTATTAGGGAGGGATTTCTGATTATTATGCATTGTCTGAAGCATACTGCCTACTCCTGTCTGGGGTAGCGCTCATTTAAAAGGATGAAGGGAAAGCGGAGGCAACACAAGGGCCAACAGTAAACTCGGCAGGCCATTAAGCGAGCGCTCAATACATTACACGCACGTATCTATGCACCCTGTAGGCCTGTGGTGTGGATGTTGGATGTAGAGTAGTTCAGGAAATATTTTTTTGTGTGGTTGTGTGCAGAAGCTTAATGTAAATGACTTGGCAGGTTTGGAGCTGCGTACCTGAAGGATGCATAGACAGCTGGGTTTGTGTACTTGTGAAAACCGGTATCCCTCTGCCATATGCTTGCAGGAATTTACCTTGACAAATGCATACACACATGCTGGTCATGGAGCCCAAAGCGAGGATGAATTTATTACTGCCGCAGCGCTCGCACGTAGGTGTTAATGCTTTCTAGAAGGACCGATCGCGCAAACAGCCGACTTTGTTTCTCGGCTCTTAGTGAGAGCTTTGTGTTGATTGTTTTCACAGTTTTACCCATTAAGCAAGAAAGTATGAAGACTAACTAGCGCTCTGCTTATAACCTGAGCATATGGGATTCCTATTCCCTCTGCAGGACTGCAGATGGTGTCACAGAAGAGAGAGAGGGGGGGGGGTTTGAGGTACTTAATATGCTATATATACTTAATATGCTATTCATATTTACTCCCCTTCTCTCTGTCTCATAGTTTCAAACAGTCTTAAAATGCTTCCTAACATGCAGGCAGTTTGTTCACCGTCTCCTACAAGCAGACGTGCTGCCATTTAAAAAATATTTATTAATATTATTTATTGCAGCTGCCTATATTTTTCAAAAAACTTTATTAGGACAGACCTGGAATACAAGTAGCAAATGTTACAGGCCTGAGACAGCGTGCGCTGATCTGCTTTAAGCCAGCTAAATGTTTCCATGTGGCCTTTATGGGAAACAAATGGTGAAAGGCACGCTGTGACAGTAAAGCCCAGCACACAGCCTGGTAATGGACCTGCGCTTATTGAATACCGCATCCCTTTCTTCTACCTCCACTCCATCTATTTCCAACCCCGTCCTCTCAACGTCTAGCCCCCCCCTTTCCCCCCTTTTTTCTTTTTTTTTTCTCTGACTTTCACAATGTTTCCATTATTCAACCTGTTTACTTTGCAGTTTTTGGGAATGTCCTGTATCTGCTGGGAAACGTGCTGCCTCACAGGTGAAGTAAAGGCTGGCCGAAGATTCGGTCACCCAGGATTTTCAGAGGTGTGTTTTGCATCTAGTCGGTGAGAACAGCTGAGATGAGGGCGGTATAGACAGCACTTCATAAAAGGAGAACATACGTGGTAAATTAAAACTCTGACTTACTGAATAATGCTCCTGGGCAGTGAAACAGTAGAGAGAGGTTTAATGAGCGCGCACACCTGAAAAGATGCTCTCGCCAAAACAGGACTTGTCATTGCATTATTCATAGGAAACTGCACTCGTTGTTCTGTGTGATTTTTAGCGGTTTGAGGGGATGTTCGATTGGGATTTATGCGCATAAACACCTCAGTAAATAAATGTGGATGTGGTTTCAAGAAGTAATTATAAGTTGATTTGGTATTCAGTCGCAACATGTACCCACCGAGATCTGCTACAGCATCTGCAAGCCATTTGGAATATGATTCATTACCCACTTCCAGACAAAACCGTTGAGCACTTCCTATAAATCTAATAACTCATGCTTCGCTCAGTCATCTAACGTGAGTTGTACATCCAATAGAAAGTGAGAAGTTATTAGGCTTCCCTAAGTTCTGTTTAGGTCATTAAGTGTGATGGCAGCAAAGTGGGAAAGAGAAACTAAACTAGCAACAAAACTCCTCGATTCTCAACAATAAAAACGACGGCACCAGGTAACCCACATATTGAAATCCTGGATCGCCAGTGCTCCAGGAGATTTGTGTTTCTGTCTTTTCAACAGGAAGACATGTCAGATCGAAGTCGGCTCTTTTGTGTATCAGCGGCGGCCTGGCTGGTTCCAGAGAGGGTTTCAGGCGGGCCTTGGACGATTTCAAGCCATTTAATGCTTTGTTTTCAGTTTTTCCTTCTTCCCTTTCTTCCAGGCTTTTTGGATAGGAGCTGCTAAGCTGCCTTCACTCTGCTTCCAATTTCCTCCTGCTCTTTTGTTCTTCCTCTTTTCTCCGGGATCTTATGAAGAGGAGGGTTTTTTTTAGACGTTCCCGATGACACAGGTTTTACCCAATCCAGATCCTTTTTATCTTTGGCCCTTATTTTCTCACAATATTCTTCAGCTCTTGCCTTGTTTTTCTCCTTCTTTTCTTCCCTTTTTCTTGACCCCGCAGCCGCTCGAGCTGGAGTTTATGTAACAGCGGCAGAACTTTCCAGCTTGGAACAGCTTCACTTCAAGATAGAGCGAGGAGAATGAGAGAGAGAGGGAAAAAGCAAAAAGAGTGGTGTGTATAATTTTACACTGGCTAGCCTGAGGGCAAACAACACCTTACCTAACACTTTAAGACATTATTCCTCCAAATTCATATATGTAAGCTCTCTATGAGTCTCTGGGGCAGTAACAAATAATTTCAATTGAAAAGCTGGAATGTGGAAGTCCTGGTTTGCCCTGGTTTGACTAAAGTCTAACTAAAGTCAAACCAGGCTTCCCTCCCAGAGCGTAGGACTGCCTAGAGGCTGCAGACCAGCTGCACTGGACGGGATGTCACTGCTTATTGCTGCCAAGCATGAGCTGACCGTGTGTGTGTGTGTGAGTGTCACATTAATATCTTGGAGTGACAAAACAGACTGTAGAATAATTAGGGCAGCTTACTTGAAATGATTCAAGCTGGCCATCTATCTAAATTTCTTGGTTCCATATCCATGCTAGAATGCAAGGCATAAATCCAGACACCAGCTCCAGGATTTATATCGTCAGCAAAACATGTATTTTCCCCCGATTTGAAGCAATTTTTTTGTACAAGTGAGTGTGATTAGAAGGGCTCTGGATAGTCTCATTATGAAGGCTAAATGTTTTCAGGCCTGAAAAACTAAGTCTCTGTTCAAATACACTGGAATTTGACCCCTAACCCCTAACATGATGTGACAATCTATAACATGGTTCCGTTTAAATGTTGAGTGCATGTTATGGACATGTCAAAAAAAATTAAATAGTAATGGCAAGTCATGCTATATTTGAGCAAATATTGTATTTTGCTCAAGGATGTTTAGACAGTTACTGTTTGACATTGTAATGTGTTGCCTTCTTGAACAACCTGCAGCCAACATTTCATAATTTCATTTATTTCATTCTTAAAACAAACAAAACACCCTGTTTTGAAGCCGTGAGATTAGAACTTTCACCGCTGTGTCGCTGTAACTGTCTGTTTAATCAGAATGTGGTTTTACTGAGTGTAAAGCCATACCATAGATAATCCTTATTTTAGTAACATTGTATGACCAAGATTTACAAAATGACCTTATTTTTGACTGAAATCAAGTCAAAAAGCTGTTCTCCCATAAAGTTTTATAGGACCAGAAGTCTTTGTGCACACCAGCTATTGCCACCTAGAGGCTTTCAAGTAGATTGCAGTTTTAATGCACTTTCACATTGGCGTCATTTTTGCCCTGCAGAGGCTACGTCCATCTTTTATTGAGGTTGCTCATGTGATGTCACGTAAACATTGCTCAATAGCTTTCTGCCATATTGGATTCGAAAAAAAAAAGTGTATTCTCCCCCCAAGTTGCTTTTATATCTAATAGATTGCCACTGTTACCTGTAGTAAAGTTGTGCCTCAGCATTGAAGCCAACATGTTTCAAAAGGTGAAACTTTTACTTTGAAGGCAAACAGTCTCAATTTTTATTTGACTGCAGCTCATAGAGTAGCTGGCCAGTGTTGGTAGAGAAGTCCATCACTTCCAATCAACTCCAAGAATTTTTTCTATACTAGTAACCTCATCATTTATGGCAGTTGAACTTGTAAGGTATAATTAGGTTTAATAATCATTTGAGGGCATTAACCTTTTGTCATGAATGACAAGACCAAACTATTGTTCACATTGTCACTATTGGTATTATTTTCATCAGGTGTAGTGTTACTCAATCCCATTACTGCGGGAGTCTGTGATAATGTGTCTCCCCAACTGTAAAGTCTTCATAGTCTTTCTATTGTTGCCAAGTTGAAGACCTCTTGTTCACCTGCTGGGCAGACACACAAAGGCCTTGGAGTGATGAGCCATTTATGTAAAAGGCCATTTTTATCAGACAGAGGGTTCCTCTTTGGCAGTCCATAATGGAAATCAGAGATAAAGTGAGGTTAGAAACACTGTAGAATTAAAATTGCATGAGAAAGATGCAGAGCAGTCCATTAGTACAGTGTTTTCAGTGCAGGAAATGAGACATATTTCTACATGTATACATGCCTGATCCTTTTCCCCTTCATATATAACACATGCATACATATATTTGGGATGCTGTCAATGTATTCTCCAATGGCAACGTTCACGCCAGACATGTGTAACTTAAAGTTCAACCTCCTCATTTCCTCGTTCATGTCATTCAGTGAAGCGTACAGCGTGCCAAAAGCTTTTCTTAATTTTTTATGGTGTTCAGAAACATTCCATGTGCACATGCATGCATGCGTACTGTAGAGGATATATCTTTACACACATTCATATGTACATCTGCTTCACCTGTGTGCTGTCCTTTGTGATTTCCTTGCTTATTCAATGTGGAGGTGCTGAAAGGACCCTCTGCGGGCCGCATAACGTACAAACCTTTTTCCAATTAGCTTGCCCAAGTTGGGCTCAGTGGCGCATAGATCTACTGTAAATCTGACCTGCAACATCCTGTTCCAAAGGGATACATGGAGTAAGTAAGAAGCTGTGTAGCATTTTGCTGGATTGTTTCCAGGCCTCTCATGAACCAGGTCAGTGTCTGGCCCCACCGACTGTGAGAATCCACATTAGTTATCCAGTTAAAGGAAGGTCGTATTCCTTGAAACAGAAAAAAAAAATAGATAAACTCATTTCTGAGGGGATGTTACAACCACAGATTAAGCTGCAAACAGCCCCACATGGAGCCATTAAATGTTTTCTCTATGGACAGACTACCAGAAGCTTGCCTCGTGTCAGTAGAGGGGTTTCATTGTTTTCAGTAAACAGAAGGAATTTGACTTTCATCAACTGAGATTGTCTCTGTGTTTGTTATAGTATTTTCAGCTTCCATCATTTGAGCACACTGTGGTTTCATGTTCCATTGTGACCATGAACCTCTTATGTTGCTAATATGTTGTGAGACCGTATAATTATTTCCCATTTCCTCTCCTTTAATGCTATCAAAGTGTTTCTTTGATTTATACATTAAACCGTAACAATTTAAACCAAAACTGTATTCCACAGAAACAAAGGACAGTGTAACAAAATCGCATAAACAGTCTGTTTTCAGAATACCACATTTGGTTTCTTTTGCACTCAGTATCCGACACACACCACGGAGACATTTTCAGCGGACATAAAAGCCAGTGGGGCTGAGTAAATGAGACCTGGATGTCCTTGGAGATGTGCCTTGGAAGGCAAAAGCATGACTTTAACTGTGAGGGGACATCCAGCATTCAAAAACCGGTTCTATCTACTTTTTGGCAGATGTGAATGAGCGCAAATAGATGACGCTGTGAGAAATTAGGAAGTGAATCGTCCAAGACGAAAGTGATGACACTTTCTTTCAAGCAGTCCAGTTATTTGGCATGAGAAACTAGATCAGGGCTTTGTCCACATGACAGCAAATCCAGATTTTTTTCCGTAGCAGCAAATATTATCACCACAAATCAATACATGATTACCTCCTTAATATGTGGATGGAGTATTTTCGTCCTGGTAAACATCACTAACAAACATCAGCATCTTAGCACTATCACTGCAAGGAGCGTGCTCAACTGCTGGCTAATGTAAAGCCTTACAGAGCCTCATTATGTTTAATTATAGTATCGTTTTCTTCATCCACTTGCAGAACTTCTGACTAGCACTTAAGAAACTGCAAGTACTGAACAGTCAGTGGAATATGAATGCAACACACGTTATGAACAAGGCTCATGTACTAAGAAGACTAAACGGAAATGTGAAATTTCAGGTCTACTTGGTAGTAATGGAAACCTACATTTGATTGATGAACAGCAAAATGTACTCTAACAAACACGTGAGGCCAGGAGCTCTAACCAGTCAGATGACGACACCTCTACCATGAACCATGGAAGGGGTCGACCTGGAAATGAAGCTCAAAGAGTGGACTGTTCAGAGACATAACCCCATTCACACCAAGCTCTTGTACAACGTGGTCTGGAACAACTTTACAACCTGTGGGGGTTCTCAGCCTCCAAAAATATGTCACTGATTTGCACACACAGACACACACACACCTGTGTATGGCTCACCAACCTCTGACATGTGCTGGGGAGAAGGTGGGGCCACAGTCAAAGTGGGATACTTAAGACATCATGACATCATCGGGCCAGGTGATGGAGTGTTGTGTCAGGCTTTGTTTGGTTTTCCAGCTCTAACCCTATAAGCAATAACACAGACTCTGAGAAAACATGTCAGTGGAGGATATAAGTGAGACTGGCACACAGGAGAGGGAAAAAAACAAAACAAAATATAAAATAACAATTCAGGAGGTAAATGTGTTTGGAAGAAATCTGGGGTTGAACACAGCTGTAATTATTTAGCAATAAGGTGCTGTCAGTTTCATTTCCCGCATCTTCTTCACACCCCAGTGATGCCTGACCCACACCTGGCGAAAATAATAACACAGTGGTTCTTATGACACATGAGGCTCCTCTCAACATCTTTGTACTCAGCATAATATACCTTAAGTGTAGACCCTATTCTACCCAGAAGCTACAATTGCCTAAATATGCGGTGTGTGGAATTTAGTAGCATCTACTGGTGAGGTTGCAGATTGCAACCAGCTGAATACATGTAGGAAGAAAAAACAAAACCAGAAACACTAAAGGGGCTCTGACTGACTCTGTGTTTGGTTCGTCCATTGTACGCACCTAAAGAAACATGGAAAGGCAAAAAAAAATTATTTTTTAAGTGTTTAAGCACTGTAGGAGCATATTTATTAAACCTTTCTCCTAGTATTCAGTGCAACTCAAGTTCTGCAACTCACACAAATGAAATTTTGAAATTACTATCTGATTTATTGGCCACTGTGCCCTTCAAGGTTGTCCCCTTCTACACCTCTAGACTTCTTCAAATGCAATTTTTAATATCTTGTAAATATATGTTAGCAATGTTTGGTGGATCTCCTTCAGCGTCCCAAAAAAACCTGTAACTAGAATTTCTTTTCGGGGCAAGTGGACCCATGTTACAGGGAGCCAAGTTTGGTGAGCAGGGCAGATGGGTTGCAATACTGGTATGTGCCAAATTTAAGATTGGTTTGCTCAGTCATACACCTGGGGACTTTACAATAGAGCTCCACCCTGGCAACCTTAACCTGGGGGGTTTAATTCATTTTGCACTAGCCCATGATTATTTTTTTTCTTTTTAAGCATTTGTCACAAAGTAAATTGTTCAGCTTGTGATGAATTACATCAAGTGAATTTATTCAGACATTTTTTACAGAGTAAACTGAAACTGTCTATTAGAATCTGCCCAAATCACAGAACACATTTATGATTGGTGTACAGACCTTCCAGAAAGACTTAAACAGGGAAGAGTGTGGGACTGGTGATGGAAAAACCGATAGGCAGATTGATGAAGGGGTTGTAAAAATGCAAAGCAATGATAGAAGACAGCATGATCTGTGACTGTTATTTATTGCTACTGTGATGAAAATAACAGAATTATTCTAGTCAGTAGTGCAAGGTGTGGACCCAGCATGGAAAGAATGACACGCATAGTGGAGGGTTCCATGAAGCATGAGTCATTCATTAGCACCTCTTTATAGACGTGTGTACCTCGTTTAAAAAAGGTACACTGCTTCCTAAAATAGAAACAAGAATTAACTTGCTAGGAAACTCCATCTGATGTTTCCATCTGCATTTTGGCCACTAATGGAAGTGTGTGACGTGTTCAAAACCAAAATGATGTGGCGGTATGATGTGTGCAGAGTCACATCACACCACACCGCCCATGAATCCACCCTCACTTCTGGTGTTCTAAACGCCAAGCATTAGAGAAAGACTTTAATTTCCCATGATGGTAAAATTCCCTTCAGTTTTCTGAGTATGTAGGTATATACAGTCCATATAAACCCAGTATCGAATCACTTAAGATCAAATACCTCAAATCCTTGAGGCCTTTGGGCTTAGAGTTTTGTGTATAATATGACCTTGGGTTTCTTTAAAGGTGCTACATGAGTATATTATATTATAATTATTAGAAAAAACCTGCTTTTTAGGACGTTTTTGCCAGACCTGGATCAGACTTGGTACAGTTACAGGTTTGAATTTTAAAGAAAACATAGTTAATTACTAACAATTTGAAACCATTAGAAATGTTATTGGAAAGTGTAACTTTTATGAAAAGACCGAATGGCAATGGCCCCCATGTTGTATGTGGTATATCTGATATATCATCATCAGCTAATTACGCTGATTGCTATGTCTTTTCTGTTATTTGTAAATGTTGAGCCACCTGTAACTCATAAGTCTTCGTAGCGATGTTAGGTTACCAGTATAACCCCGGTTCTCTGAGACAATGTGAACAATAGTTTGATGTATGTCTTAGCCATCTTGGATTAGTAAAATTTCTATATGCAAATAGTCACAACCCAATGTTGGGAAAATTGTAGGGTGTTAACAGGGTTTCCCATCTGATGTTTTGTTTTAAGCCACCAGGAGACTGAGGTGTGACGAATGTCCATGCCTGTAGGAAAAGGAAGTAGGATGCAGTTGTGTGACCTGTCTACCGGGGACAGGAAATGTAAGTCATTATCTGGGACCAACTTAGGTCAGCCTATCTCTGTCCGATTTACCTCACAATAGCGCTTGATCAGTGCAGCTTGTTGAATTTTGTTTCCATTCACAAACTGAGATATCCCATAGGGCATCATGCATCGAGGTTAGATTGAATCTAAACTAATGTAAGTTCAGAAATTGTAGCCTTTTCCATTCCAGCTAAACTGAAGACTAAAATTCATGCATTATATGACTTCATAATATAAATGACTTCCCCTCAAGCCATTTTGTATTGCACGTGAGAGAGCCCACAATATTAGCGAGAAAACCCCAACAAACAATCCCTTTGGCAAGTCCATTTGGCAACTGTAGGGAGGAAGAACCCCTTGCTAACAAGAAAGGGACTTCAGCAGAACCAGCCATCTCCGCTGACTAGTTGTGGGGTGAGGTGAAAAAAAAAAAGAAAAAAGAAGAGCATAAATAGACAAGGACTAATAAACTATGGGAGAGCGGGCAAAACATTAATGAAATGCAGTTGTGGTATATAAACATATTAGGAGTGACAAAAGGGGGAGTGGAGAAGAAATGCTCAGTGAATCTCAGGATGTTCCCCAACAGCTTGAGCCTATAGCAGCATAACTGAGGGATATTTCAGCATCACCTGATCCAACAGGAAAAGTCTTTGTCTTGAATCTTACTCATGGAAATTCTGGAACCTACAAGTAAGCCTGCAGTCTGGGAGTGATGTGCTCTCTGGGGATATTATGACACTGTGATCAGAAGATATAATCAGAAAAACCTAGACATTACGGATGTGTCTATCATTTATGACCCACATTTGTTGGTTTTGGAAAGATGATTTTGTTAGTTTAGCAATGCAGAAATTAGTCCATAGTAAGTCTATCACTTCAGTCTAAATTAGGAATATGATTAGCTTCTCTTGACAGGCAAAGATGGGAATGTGTGTGTTGTAGTGATCCTTTTAAAGCAATTATGAAATCAGTGGTGCAAGATAATTGATATCTATTATCCTTCTGGGTGAGTGAAGGCGGACAGAGCTGTAATGCAGAAGATGGGAGATAGATGCTCCATCATTCTTCTGCCTTTATTACCTAAGTGACTTTGAGGTGAAACTGGGCAGAACACATAATGCTGTGATGGATTTTAAGATATCTAGGATCCCAAAATCTCTTTCAGGTTTTTGATCATTTTTGTTTGAACCCATAGTAACCTTACTGATGCCTTGCTTAGAAGGGTAGTTTTCCAGCATCAGCTCTGAGATTAAAATGCTTCAGCTTATAATCCTCCTGCTGTGGAGTCCTTGTTTTTTCTTGTGTCCTTTTATTATTTTCCCCTCATGTTTGTCGCCATCTTCTTGTGTTTGATGTCTGCACTGTTTCATGGACTATTTCCAGGGCCATCAAAACTGGGAATAGTGCAGGGCTTTTGCTTCATTTGTGACCATCTGAGTACATTCGTGTATTTTATTATCATAAAAATCATCTGCCAGGCGAGCTAGCAATTAAAGTTTGGCAAGCTGCATCAGGCTGTGAGACCTACGATGAATAATATGAGTAAAATTCCCCTTTGTCCAGTAAGTCATTCGAGCCTAAACCATTGATTAATTTGCCTTTCTTCAGTACTCTCCTTTATCCTCATTTTTTACACATCTCTGCATCATTTTCTCTTTGAGGTTTTGTGGTTGCAGTGTGATAACTTCAATTTACCTTAAGAGCAAATATCTTTTTTTGTCGATCGAAGAGTCATTTACCACTGCAGAGCGGCCCAGCCCAAACACACTTTTCTACATAAACCTCTTGACCCTATTTCCCAGACTATTATGCTTGCATATTTCAATCGGCATGAAGCACAAGTGAAGGGTGGGGGAGGGAGGCTGAGAGGGAAGGGGGGTAGAGAGGAGGAATGAAAAGCACAAGGAGGTCAGCGGAGAGACATTTCTTTCTTTCACACCATGTGTTACTGTAAGATATTCATTTCCTCTGCGATTCCTCACCCTCCCTCCCTGCGGCCCTTTGTTTTTCCTCTCCATCACTGTCAGTGTGCACTGGCTGAGGTAGTCCAGGTCGCATCGAGTCCGCTGGAACCCATCTCTATCTTGGATCCATCCATCCAAATTGGTTTCCCAAATTGATCCGTGCAGAGTGCAGCTGTGGTAACTTGAGCGCTTTTTTATTTTGAACCACCAAAGCCCATTAAAAATGAGCATGTTAGACTTCTGGGCCTAGCTTTGAGATTAAACTAAAAGGACAATTTTTATTAATCAGATTGCTTCTAGACAAAGATCTGTTGACTTCACGTGAGATTTAAGCCAGCTGCAACAAGACCTGCTAATGCATCTGATTTGCAGGCCAGTGACATGTTATTAGTTTATCAAAAACCTTAATTCATAGATTCTTTAAATCTCAGTCTCATTTAAAATGAGACGAGACTTTGCTCCTTCATTCCTCCTTCCCCTTCATTTGTCCGTAACTACCTCTGGCCCGGTTCCTCAGCAAGCCTGCAGTTATTAAGAGTGCAGTCCGCCTCTGAGTTAAGACATTCTCGTCATAAAATCCTAAAAACGTGACTGTGGTTGTACTTCAAAATGCAACGCATTCTTTTACACAGAGATTGAACAGAATTCATTCCAAGTAGAGGGGAGAGTTTCTGAGGCCAACGATGTCACATACTTCTGTTCCAGTTGTTTCGGTCACATGAACGCTCTCTCATTAAATATGGTATGGTAATTTAAGTTTTAATGCGCTGCCACTTATTTATTACATTATTCAAACCATCCAAAATAAGTTAATATATGATATAGAAAAAAACATCTTACAAGTACCAAACACTCGAGTCTTTTTCATCCTCACAAACTTCTCTGATTTTGTAGTTTAGGTATTTGCGTGTGGTTGAGGAGGTCGGTGCCAGAGCTCTAATAAAAAGTCTCAGTCACATATTAGAAAAAAGTACATTTTCAACGTCTGCACTGCATGTCTCTGTTTTCAGCTTTCAGATTCGGTCAAAAATAACTACTTATTTCACAAACACACAATATGCTGCGCGTGAGTGGAAAAATCGCTCCACACAGGAGCGATTGTCCAGCCCTAGCCTAGCAACTGCAACTAAACACAGCAAGCCAGTTCTCAGTGTACCAAAGCGCTGTTCTTGGGTATCTAAGGGAGCTTTTCAGCTTTCAAAGAGTTTGGAAGATATGCCTTTTCAGACACAAGAGCAAATGTGTTAAGTGTGGGCTGAATGGTGCATTCATCTGCTGTAATATGGTAACCAAATTTTACTCCCGAGGAATTCATTTACTTCCTACCTTAGTTTCCTATTGCAGTTACAGGTTACATAAACAAAGCCAATAAAAATGAGCCACACAACAGATGTGTAGCATTACCCCACTGAAAAGATCATTATTATGTATGTAAGTGTTTATTATGCATGCTTAAAGGAGACCTATTATACTTTTCTGTCATATATTTTACATGGTTCTTGGTCTTTGATCAGTGATTGTTGATCAATGATCATGACAAATTGCATATTAATGACCAAGGAAATATTGCAAATAAGTCACTTGGATGAGTGGCGAAATGTTTCTCCCACTGAAAACGTCACGTCCAGACGAACAGAATCAACCTTTTGGGGCATATTCTAAAAATTATGTATGAGCTAAATCTCAGGCTTCACATCAGTCTGAACTGTTAGAACTACTGGCTCAGTATGATGTCAGTGAGGACAGAAATAGTCCCACACACCTGCTGTTCAAACTGGCCATTCATAGCCAATATAAAACAAAGTTGACCTAATAGGAATAGGAACTAAAATGTCCTTTTTTAGACTGTGGGTGAACCGAGGGGCGGCACCAAGGCCCGGTATAAGATAAATAAGGATTTTTTTTTAGAACTGTGACTCTTGCGGTGTTAGTCCAAGAATAAAAATATAGAGACAGAAATGAGCTCAAGTTTTACTTAAACTTCCTTGAAAATCTTGTTAACTTATGATAGCCAGACATGATTAGACCATTCCAGTAAATTCCTGCATGATGTTTTATAATGCATTGTTCCTATTTCATAGGTGAATTCATTATAGTGTTAAGGATTGAATCACCAACCTTCCAATTAGTAGATGAACTGCTCTTGAGCTACAACCACCCATTGTTTGTTCTTCTATCCAGTTATGCCTTTGCTGCATTGTTTGGGGGTCATTGCCATGCTCAGAAATGAAGCCATTGCCACTCAGAAGCATGGTGGATCAAAAGCGGATGTTATTTTTCACTGTTCATAATTCTGTCAATTTTGAAAAGATCACGAAAACCACCGGCAAAAATGCAGCTCTAAACCATGGCAGAGCCTCCACTGTGTTTTACATCTCTCCCCCACACATAATGATGACTTGGACTAAAAATGTTAAATTTGGATTCTTCACTCCATAAGCTGCCGTGACATCTTTCCAATGTGACTATTTGTGATGACGTTATTTCCATCTTTGAGCCTCAGCAAAAATAAAGCGTTTCCTTTCTGTGAGAGATGGCAAAACTGTCATTCAGGCTCTCATTTCCTCCCGCTTGGAAAACTGCACTTAACTTTATACTGGACTCACTGAGTCCTCTCTTTCTCATTTCCAGCTTGTCCAGAATGCCGCTGCAAGGCTCCTCGCAGGCACCCGAAAGAGAGATCAAATCACACCCTTTTTTACTTTCTATCCAGTGGTTGCCAGTGAGGTTCAGAATCAATTTAAAGATTCTCCTGTTTGGCCACAAAGGCCTTCATGGTTTGATTCGTTCCTACATCCTTCAGAAAACCTGGAGAACTTTTGCTCAAAACCCCTTTAAAAAATGGCAAGAGAATGTGACTCCTTGGCATGAGGGCTGTCTCAAGACTTTTGCCTAATACTGAATGTTAATGACCTGACATTTAAAAAAAATATCAGTTAAAAGTAAATATTAAAAGACAGTGGTTTTTGTACACCATTTTTACATCATTATTATTTTTTTTTTTTACTTAATTTGCTTGCTGTTGAAATTTAATAATGGCTGCTGGCAAAAAATGTGATGTGTTTATTTTGAAGTTCAGCTGGTAAATCTGCTCCCATTATCACTACTTTATATATTGTTTAACAAACTCAGTAAGCAGCACTGCATTGATCAAAAAGAATACTTTGCAGTCACAACGGTGAATACAGTTGTGTCTTCTGAGGATGTCACCACAGTATCGCTGGGATAATATTTACCCAGGTGCTAAATGTGGATGGGGAGACATTTATAGAGCCGAGCGCTTTATGGAATCCACATCCCTCTTCAGCAAGTCCTCACTGGGACCTGAGCAGTAACACAGAGGGCTGCCTGCACAGTGTCTCACAGAGGGAAAGAACGGGAAAGAGCAAGACATGATGATGGAGAGAACAGAAAGTAGACACCAGATACGGACAGAGACAAATAACCCCGAGTTTCACAGTCATAGTTAAATCCAGATCTCCACAATGCTGCAAATTGTGTTCTTCACCAATGCATTTCTAAAAAAAATAGCTAGGAGGATAATTACGCTTTGGATCCAAAGCACTCAATGCTGCACTAAAGTAGAACTAAAGAAATCCCTGCCTTTGGAGTTTGGATTCCTGTGTTTTGAGACATATGCTTTATATATGAGCCTGGACGTGGCCAACGTGCTGCTTTATTTTCTTAACCAGACACCCACTGGCAAGCACCATAACTGTGGTCAAAAACAGGGAGAGCTTTAGCTGTGTACAGAGCCCACCCTACCAACCGACATCCATACATGGTGCCTCGCCCCATGTGTTCAGTTCACTCGTATGTGTCTGTAAAAGTGAGAGCGGCTGAGACACTCAGGAAGGAGAATAGCAGAATTTGGGCCCTACCAGAGGGCCACCTCGGCGGCTAGGGTTACCTCCACTTATTCTTCCCTCCGTTTTTCCACATGAACAGGAAAACCCGGCCTCTCCCTCCCTCTGAGAAGTGCTGTATAACTCAGTGTATCTATGAAAAAGAGATGGGCCAGCCTGGATCAGCTCGGCCTTGGAAAAACCACATGCTAGGGTGTACTCGGCCTTCAACATGCTCCCCGCAGAGAAACGTATATCGGGGAAGTCGTTGTCCCCCCTCATAAAATCAGCACCTCACATTCATCTTCTCTATTCTTTTCTTTGGTTTTCTGTATTTATCCACTCCTTGCTATGTTGTTTACCATGCCCCCCTTTCCCCTTCTTTCTGAAACATGCTAACATGTCAGTGGTAATTCACGTTGATAGCAACCCTCTCTCCAAATGTTTCCACTGTAACTTTAACCCAGAAGATCCTTTTTGATCGAGCTGTTTGCTGAGGTGGCAACTTAGCCCTGCTTTCCTTGGCTAGTTGGTGGTGACCTGTTTAAATATACGCCCGCTTTCTGTTTAGAGTGGAGTTTTAGATTTAAACCCTCAGCTCGCCAGTCAACGCACCTGATGGGAACAAAGACTGAACCTGCTTAAGCTGTCAGAGTTGCTGTTGGCCTAAAGCACAGCATGTGCGAGAGATGTGGATGTGGATTCAGGGACATTGTCCATATAATGTTCAGGTTATTTGGTTGCGCAGTAATCAAGTCTTTGCACTGTGTGTGAACTTTTACAGCATGTCTGTTGTTGCTGTTTTAGCTGGGAGAGGTGTGGACTTTCCAGCCTCAGCATAAAGTTGGATTTCCAAGTCTTTATACCAAACTTACAAAGAGGCAGTTTGTTAGTAGTGTAATCCTTCTGGGAATGTGTGCATTCTGTATCCTGCCTCCTATTTAAGGTGTGCTAACATTTGAACCACTAAAACTGCATCAGGGTCAAGATGGAGGGTGTTTAAAGTTAGACTTGATGGTGAAAAGAAAACCGTGACTCTTCTTTTTTTTTTTCCATACAGTTGCAATCATTATTTAAATGGACTCAAGAGGTCACTTGTCAGTTAAATGTAAACATAATGTACACATGCCTCCTTTTTGTATCTTTACACATATGATACCAATTACAGAATTATATACCCAGAAACACCCTCACTTCCCCCCCGTGAATGATGGTTTTGGGCTTTCAGGGAGTCAGACCTGGATCACTTGATAGTACACACACACACACACACACACACACACACACACACACACACACAAGCACACACACACACACAGACATACACAGACAC
>VUQR01013954.1:0-10922 GCA_015108515.1 Hemichromis elongatus | reverse complement strand
TAGGGCTAATAAAGTGTACATGAATTTAGATTCTGTTTCACATAAATCATGACCTATCTATTCCTTTAACTACACTCAGCCACAATCTGCCAATGACGTAGAAACACACACACACACACACACTGGAGTCTGTTCTTATCTGCAGCCTGTCCCAGTCCACAGATGTTCCCTCTCAGGGTGATCTCCAGGATTTGGACTGTGTTTTGAAGCACTGGGCCATCGATGCGCTGAAAAGCCCTGGAGATTTTTAGTGGCGGGCCCTAAAAGAGAATTTTGCCCTACCTGCTGAACTCCGCAGAGAAGCTGAGCTCGGTGCTAATCATGGCATGGGATCCAAAAGTGGTGCAAATAAATGTGCACGGGCTTGTGTGTGCATGAGTACAAAAACACACATGAATTTACAGCCTTGTGATATGGGTAGCACATGTGTAGCACAGCAGTCATGTGAGCTTTCATTCTCGAAGTCTGTAGACTTACAACATATTGGCAACTTTCCTCCAATACATGTGTTTTCTATTTTATAATTGGACAGACTCCACTTTTACCTTATTTCCATCTTTTCCCCCTCTAATAGCTGATGCTTTTTGTACATTCTGCCTTTCAAATGTAAACACCAATGTGGAATGTTCCCAATCAAAACCAGAAAAGTCATTCATACACAAATCTGATCCCATATGTTTGTTTTGGTCTGCGGAACACTTTGAGCTTTTATTTTCTATTTGTTTCCTCACCAGTGGGCATGACAAAGGGTGGGCGTTGCTTTTATTTTACACAGGAGTATTAACAGGCGGTTTCACTGGTAGTCCTTACGCACGCATTGAGGTTCATGGATGAAAACATTTAGCTAGACAAAATCTGCACCATAATACCATTTCAGTCTTTGTGACATCATGTCTACATATTATAAAATAGTTTTCCTTGGATAGACAACATGCATAAAATAAACAAACAAACAAATAAATAGAACAATAAGAAAGACCAGAATAAAACCATAAAATGAGTCCAGGCTCAATACACGGTCACTAAAATGAGGTACTAAAGGAAAATCTGTGAATGATCGGAGCTTAGATTCTTATCAGTTTGTGCTTACTATTAAGTCATTCATAGTTACTGCACAATGGGCAGGATAGCACAATTTGACCTACTTTGTCAACAACAACAAGAGTCAACAGCTGTACAAGCAGCTGTATGAGGTCCAGACAGAACATTTGTCAGAACTGGTGTGTTTAAAATCAGAGGAAATTGGTTTAAATTGCTCCACTAGTGAAAAGTTGTCTCTCTACAGCCTTTTCAGATACATGCTAAATACCTGAACTTTCCTAAGCATTTACCTAGTATAGGTGCATGTGGGAATGATGACTGGACACTAAACCATTTTTTATCTTGCAGGCAGAGTATTTTCAGTGGCTCCCTGCTTCTTGCTCTTTAAGTGAGGAAAGAATTATGAAAAATTACAGCAGTACCCAGATCTCAGAAAAAGTTATTATATATGCACGATAAAAACACGTTTGTGAATCAGACTTGAATATTTTAAAATGGTAGGAAACCCCCCATCCCCTCTGGATCCAACTCCATAAAGATGAGCAGACATGTCTGTTTTCAGCAGGCGTAACTGCCTCAACTGGCTCCTCCTTCTATTGTGGAGCCAGTGGAAGTTTGGCCCTCCTAAGTGTGGTGATAAAACATGGCCTATGAGGAGGAGGCACCCTGAGGACAGGGTCTCGAACTCCAGGCCTCGAGGGCCGGTCCTGCAGGTTTTAGATGTGACCTTGATCCAACACAGCTGATTTAAATGGCTAAATGACCTCCTCAACATATCTTGAAGTTCTCCAGAGGCCTGGTAATGTACTAATCATTTCATGCAGGTGTGCTGACCCAGGGTGAGATCTTAAACCTGCAGGCTTGGAGTTCGACAATCTGATGAGCAGCAGAAAATTGATGGGTGGAGTGTTTTGTATGCTTGCCATTATAGCCCGGTACAAATTTGCTAATTAGCACCACAGATTGTAGCCACAGTCAAGCCTCTCATTGTCTTTTTGGCTCTGTAGTGTGAAATCCTAATGTTAGCATTTTGGAAACTACCACCAGTCATTTAGCGCTAAGAAACTGATGAAAAAACAAAACACACTGGAACCGAGGCACAAATCTCTTGGACGAGCAATATTATTTTGAAATAATTACATTAATAATGCTGTTTTTGTGTAATAGACTGTAGATATGTTAATTTTCATTGCTAAAACTGGGCATTTTATCATAGGAATCTATGGAGATTGTTTTGTAGCTTTTGACACTTCTCCAGTGGCTTTATTTGTCAGCTTTAGGGCTGCTAGGTTAGTACAAAACATAAAATACAACTGCAGTTATTAGAAATATATTAGATGTAATTACTTATTCAAGTATTGATCAGAAATCAGAGTACTAATTAAGCTGAAGGGGTGCTAGCTCTAGATGACTAATGATTTAAAACCATTGAAGTCATCATATATGGAATGTCTGCACATAAATTCCTGGTCTATTGTTATTGCAAAATGTTAACAAGTAACAACTTTGATTCACTGCTGGTGCTTTTGTGCTAATTAAAAAGAAACATCAATAAACACACAGATATTCTCTGTGCACTATAAACACAGAGAAACATGAGAGACAATCCGTCCTATAGTTTTTTGTTTGGCCCAGAGTGGCAAGTGAGACCAAATTAGCACCACTGCTCCACTGCATGTCTAGAATCACAATAATTACCCCAACTCTCTCTTTCTCAGCACTATCGAGTGTGTTTTAGTTGTACCCTGTCCCTAATATCCTGTTATTACCCTGTATAAAAATGAGACATGTTTTGTGTCACTGTGATCCCAGTTTATGGTAAAATCATTTCTGCTGTATTGTTGGATTTTAATCAGATGCAAGCAGGATATGGTCTTGTTCGGGCCCACTTTGAGGTTGCACAGTCTGTGGACAGTCTGGCTCTCTTCCCTTGTGAATTGAATTGTAAATACAGATGACATTAATGGTTTGATCATCGAAAGGCAAAAAAATAAGCTGCTGTTTTCCAATTCTGGTTGAATCTGCAGAGCCAAACTGGCAGTGCATGCCTTTATCAGACTATGATCATGTCCTGCAAACGCTTTAAAAAGAAACTATCAGAGTAACGAAATGGCAAAAATATGCACAGGTGAAAGACATTGAATTTGTTTATGTTTTTATAAGGACTTGAGGTAAAACTACCACAAGCAGGACAACCGGGAGATTTTGGTTGGGACTCTTTGTTTCGCAACTTTGTTATGCAAGTCTTTGTGTGATTCAGCAGTGCTCACTGCTGTTGAAGAATGTACACAACTCAAAGAGAGCTGGATCTGTACCGATGTTTCAATATGTTTCCATTTTGATCCTCAGAACCCACACTGGAAACAGACAGCTCCAGCCAAGACCATTTTTATAACAAGGGCATACGACTGACTGTTACAGCTTAAAAACACGCTTTCCTTTTGTTTTTTTTTGCGACATACAGCATCAAACAGGAAAGAGCAGAATGCTTTAGTACTTACTACTGTCTTTAAATAGATCTACTCATTGGAAGGTTAGGCTTTGCTGTTCTAAAAAAAAAAAAAGAGGAAGAAAACACAAACATGAATAAGGACCATTTGGCTTTTAATCTGACACAAACGTCTAAGCACACTATTTCTAAAATTTGGGATTAAAATTTTTAAAAAATAGTCAGTTTTTTTTCTTTATAGGCTAAACTCTTGTTGATTTCCATATCACACACACGATAAGGCTATTGACAAGTTGGATGGATAAGTAGGTAGCATACAATCTAACTAAGTGAAATTGGCATTTCGTATGTCAATGAGATACGTAAAATTAAAATCCCAATGAAGAAATCGTGACTATATCTATACTGCTATGGAACTCAAAGGATGCCAAACTGTTTAAGACAAATAATAATTGTCAACCTACAGAGGGTTGAATTCAAAAACACCCTGAAAATCAAAGTGAAAATATGATATGGTAGGCTAGTCTGTTTTGGCAAAATGGTATCATACATGCTTAAATATGTTAGGGCAGCCTCCTGATCTACAACCTGGCTGGGTCAGATTTGGGTCAGCAAGTGTGGGGGTGTGTCATAGGCATCAATTCCTTCATTTTCCTTAGGAACGGCCTGGACATTCCTGCCACATAAGGTTGGGGATTGCCGTTCACCATGAGGAACCCAGGACCCGCTGCACCAGCATAGGGTCTGATACTCGGTCCGAGGCTTTCATCCTGATACCTGATAGCAGTCAGGCTGTTGCCTAGCCTACAGAGGTCATTTTGTAGCTCTGGCAGTGCTCATCCTATTTCTCCTTGCATAAAGGAGCAGATACCGGTCTTGTTGATGGGTTAAGGACCTTCTGCTGCTTTGTTTTGTTCTCTTAATCCAAGTCCAGCTTGCTTGGTCCAGCCTCCCCTGTATTCCTTAACTCTTCAAAAATTACACATAGAAAAGCTTATGGAGCTCAATAAAGCATTGGTTTACATTCCCCAGATTCCAGTCTGATCCAACAACTGCAGGAGAAAGCCTGATTTACAGAGATCCCCCCGCTACCGTCAGGACATAAAAAACAAAACAAAACACACCAACAGCATTGATTAGGCAGGTGGTTTTAGTGTTGTGGCTGACTGGTGTCAAAGTTTGATTCTACCAAAAATGCCTTTGTCTCTGTGGTTCTGAAATTTTCCACTGAGCCGACGTAGTGTAACGATGTCTTCAGGCCATGGTGTGCGCGCGCGTCTGTGTACTTTTAAAAGATAAGGATGGGATTCGTTGAGGTTTGAAATGGGAAACAGACTATTGGATACTCTTCCAGAAGTAATTATATCTGTGGGATAGTGGGGTCCATCCAAAATGTGTGTGGCGTCTTTGTCTTTGTCTGGTTTCCTAATGCCCTTCAGGGGCGTAGATGAGTTCGAGGACATGAGGACTCTTATGACAAATCTTTGAAAACAGCCTGGTGTGGAAGGATTTGGTAAACTGCTATGATAATAAGACCCATTCTTTACACAAATGATACTGTTTGTGCCTTACTATGAACAGATGAAATACCACAAAGAAGCACTCCAACAAACACCATTGCTTTAGGGGGGCATTTTAGCAGAATATGAGAACAAGAGATGACATAACAGTAATATGACTAAGTATTGTGGCTGTCTGTTATTATGACGCACACTAATAATAACTTCCTGTCTGTCCACATGATGCTGGTGGTCCTTCTCTGGATGCTGGAGCCTCCTTTTTGCTTGGAGTTCAGTGGAATTTTTTGTTTTGTTTTCTTGCAGATCAGAAACAGGCCCAGTAACAGTTCACCCTGGCCCCTATTAGGAACAAATTTAGAAACTACTTCACTTTGATTACTTCAATATGAGAGTTTGTGCCTAATTTGTGTTACCTGTTTATCAGCGGTGCATTAAGACCTCAGAAACAAAAACATAAATCATTTGTTCAGGAAAAAGTTGTGCCTTTTTTTTAAGTACCATAACAAAACCCATGAGAGCAAGCTTTCCATTGCCTAACTGACAAAACACGATTATAAGCGATTAGAAATTGAAAAAATATGAATCCTTTAGTGTTGTTTTGTGTGTGCAAATGACAGCAGGCTTTTTCCAAACAGTTTATTTTAAATGAGATGCACACTGACTTTGTCTGACACAGTGTGGGAACAGGAATGGCCAAAAAGCAAGTAAGGTTTTGTTTGAGCGTGTTAAATGTTGTGTGAGTTATTTCCCTACGGGACACAAGTGTCCCTACTTTCAGGCAGATACTGTGTTTAATAAGTGAACCTGTTCGTGCACTGTTTTACCACACTGCCAGTGGTGCAGAACGCTCATGCCCTTTCAGGAGCCTCCAGTGCCACATTGCCAGTTTTTTTTTTTTTTGGATCAGCACACGGGTTTCTCCTTTTAGGATGCCCATGGCAGCGAGTCATAATCTGAATAGCATGTCAGAGTCTTAGTTCCACTCGCTGCCATCCTCATTCCTCTGCTCTGTCGTTCCAACTTCCTCTCACTCTGTCTTCCTGACCCTTCGGCTGTTTTCTGAGGAATATTTCCTTTGTTTCTTTCAATTCCCATCTTAATATCGTACCTGTTTGAGGAGGTTATGTGATGCCTATCTCTCATTCACCCTTCACCTCGACTTAAGACTCCCTCTTTATCTCCACGGAAAAGTAATTGCGCGAAAGTGTGTGTGTGTGTGTGAATATGTGCACGTGTGTATGTTGTACTCCATCTATCCACTCTACACCGCACATCTGCACCACAGCTGAACTCTGCTCCAGGCTATGTCTGCACTGTTTGGTTTTCAACATGCGTGCACGTGTTGTGATCTGTGTGTGTTTGTGTATTCCGTATAAGATAGGATGACCATGAACAGTATAAACTATTTAGAAAAAGATAGATTGATTTCCTTTTTTATTGTCTATTTAGGTTTTTTTTTCAACGTTATATAATCATAATTATGTGCATGCACATGGAGGATGTAAAAAAACAGGTGTACGTCACTCCTTTATGAACCCAGTCACCTTTCATCCTATACGGCTTCCATACTTCCATACTGTTTCCTCCAGAGCCGATATCCTGTTATATAATCAAATGTGAGAACTTTACATTGCAGGCTCTTTTTATTTTTAGCTCAAGGCTCAGATCCCAGACAGTGAAGGCTTTTAGAGAACAACTTCACCAGCTGCAGCCTTACAACTCTCATGCGAGCTTTGAGTCTTTGGCAGGCTTTAAGGCCCATGTGATCTGAGCCAGGTGATTGCCTTTTTGCCTGTGTATTTTCTTTGTATACAGGTATAAATATTTATCATATGAAGAAACGGAACAAAGGATGTTGTTTGTATTCACTACCTCACACACAGATGATTTTCTTTATTCACATGTTATGGATTTTGCTCAATAATTCAGATTTGTTAACATAACTTTAAATTGATAGTAGCCATACAAAACACAGTGCTTTGATTTCTGTTTGTTCCATAGGAAATTGTAAAAAATATAAAAACTTTAGGGCTGGCTTGGGATTTGGTTTTGAAAAATTGTCTGGCGCATATAAATACACACAAGTGAATTTGTGGAACGATGGGACTTTCTGCAGAACTGGTTTGCACCAAATATGCATGTTTTTCTTCTATTGGTCTCATTGTTCACATGTCTGTACTTCCTTATGACTAAATATCTCATAAACTGGCCTTAAGTCAATGCTGCAGGTTAAAGTCTGGGAAAATTTGACAAAATATGTTATGAGAAAACCATAAAAGGCAATTAAAAAAAATCCACTTTTCTTACTGATCCAATTAAGAGATACAATCACCTGTTAACCTAGCAAGCATTTCTTTGGATAAGGGACTACTTTACCCCAACTGGTCATGGCAGATGGCCGCCCCTCCCTGAGCCTGGTTCGGCTGGAGGTTTCTTCCTTCCAAAGTGCTTGCTCATAGGGAAATGTGCGATTGTTGGGGTTTTCTCAGGTTTTGTATTATTGTAGGTTCTTTACCTTACAATGTAAAGCATCTTGAGGCAACTGTTATTGTGATTTGGCGCTATATAAATAAAAGTTTCATCTAAAGGAGCCAAACACAGGTCACAATCAGACATCTTTAATGAACAGAATGGTATAATATATATGTAGTTTAACACAGCCAGGCTATATTGCCATAGACAAAAGGTCAACAAAACTAAAACCCAGATAAAAATAAAAGATATATGTCAGTGGTTATCAATTATTTGTTAGAGGTATTGCAAAAAGGAAAGAGTTATGTTTGAAATATGCTAAGTAGATAAAAGAGGCCAACGAGCCACAAGCCTGACACTCATATGCCACCAACAATCATTTAAAAAAATGAAAATTGAATTACTGGATATAATTTTTTGGCAGAAAATCACTTTCTGGTTCCAATTTCAGGCTTTGTGCTCACACAAAAAGGGTGTTTTGTGAGTTTTCTGACTCTTTTTTTTCCCCACAAAAAATGTGCTAACTAGTTTCCAGTTTCAGAATAGAAACAAAATTAGCATCTAAGGGGATTTAATAAAACACTGGGTCCACAAAAGTGGTAAATCTTGAAAAAAGACAGATATACTTAAGTTAAATCGAACTGTGTGTACTTAAAAACCCTCCAAAACTAGTCGATTCAAACTCAAAAGCTTGGAGTACAGAAGTTGTCTCCACAGATAAAACAGTTTTTTCTTCAAGAACAATAGCTGTAGTATCCTTACATTTCCTTTAAAAAATGTTTGAAAATTCAATTTTCTGTTAAAGACCATTAACAACAGCAGACTGTCCCATGCAGCGAAACGTCAAACTGAATTAGTATAAAGTTTAAAACTCCTTTATGGTGAGGCGGTTTTGTAGATGGCAGGACATTTTTTTTTCTTTTCTTTTCTTATTTGTTTTTAACCAAGTTCACACTGGTTGCATGTTTTCCATCTGCAGTGCTGTCATGATTTCTAAGACATCACATTGAGTGTTATTCCTTCAGCTAACATTTCTTGCTTCGGTTGCAAAAAAAGATTAAACAAAGAAAATGGAACAAAGGACAGAGTTTAGAGGGAATATACATTCTGACTTTCCTGAAATAACCCCCTTTCTTTCTGTATATGATTCAGAGATTAAAGGATGGAGAGTAAAATGAATCTGTATAACTGAGTTGGATGGGATTGGTATGTCTTTACATCCAAACTTTTACTTTGGTAATAAGGTCCCCTGCACTACTTCATAGCATGGTTGAATTGCTTGCCAAGATTTTGTAATAAATTAATCCAAGTGCAGTACTTTAAGATATGTACTTAATGATGGATTTTGGCCTTAGTACACAATTTATCTTGGCAGTCCAGTACTGTTTTATATTTACATTCATGTATAACATTTTAAATATATGTAATTTTCTAACTTGTCACTTTTCACACTGGAATAATTAAAATTCCTCCCATGTTACTTTATTTTTTTAAATGTATTCTCAGGCCCAACTTAAACCAGAACAACCTCACTGGGAAAACAACAAAGGGGGTTAAAACAACCACTTGGGCTACCTCATGCGGTCATATGAATTACAGAACGTAAAATTGAGCTTTTCAGTAAGTTTCAGTTGACGTCACCATGGCTTATTTTCAGACAGCCAATCATGGATCAGATGAGGAGGAACTTGTGATTTTTAATGTGTGAAAGGCTCTGCTTTATCCAAAAACACATCTTCACATAAGTGAACCCTCCTGGTGTCCTGGTTCATTATCTGTTAGTTAATGGCTTTCTTAATTCTCCATATGTTGTTTTAAAGTACAAAGTTAAAAAAAGCAAGTCAACAGAGCCAAAAATAAGTATTTGCCCCCTTCATGATTTCTTAGTCTTTATCCATATTTATTACACTCACATGTTTCAGAGTTATTAGACGAAGTTAACTTCAGTAAACACAGAATGCAGTTTTTAAATAATGATTTCATTTATTACGAGAAATAGGCTATCCAAACCTACCTGGTCCTGTGTGGAAAAAGCCATTCTCCCATTATTAAATCATGAATGAACTGCAAATAGCTACATTGCTTTTGAAAGCTGAGTGCAATTTCACTAGCCACTGCCAGGACTGATTACTGCCAGACCCCAAATCACCTCAGTAGAATCTGTCTGACAAAATGAAGTAGGCTAGAATAAAAAAAAAACAGCTGAGAAACAAAGTCATTGACATCCATCAATCTGGAAAGGGTTACAACGCTATTTCTATGGCTTTGGGGATCCAGTGTATCAAGGTGAAAGCCATTATCCACAAATGGAGTAAAACTTGGAACAGTAGTGAACCTTCCCAGGAACGGTCGGCCCACAAAATTACTACAAGAGCGCATCAATAATTCATCCAGGAGGCCACAGAAGAACCCAGAACAACATCTAAAGAACTGCAGGCCTCATTTGCCTCAGTTAAAGTCAGATTTCATGATTCAACAATAAAAAAGAGAGTGGACAAAAAAAGCATCTATGGGAGAGTGTCATGGTGCTGGATCGTTGACCCAGCGTTTTGTGTTAACATGGTGTTTTTGTATTTGGTATGTAGGTTTCACATTCTCAGGGTTATAGTTTTAGGTTTGTTTTCTGTGTCATTCACTTGGTGCCTGGTTCGTGTGTTTATGATTTCCTGTTTTACTTTGAAAGTCTGTGTCTGTTGTCACCGTGTTAACTTGTGTCTTGTCTCGTCATGTGCGAATTGGAATCAGCTGTGCTCCCCTCCTGTGTGTCATTACCTGATTACCTCATGTGTGTATATATAGTAGGTGTTGGTGTGTGCTTGTTGACGGATCGTCTGTTTATCTCAGTTTAACACCGTGTAATTATGTGCGTCCTGCGTCTCTGTTCTTCATCCTTGTCGTCCTGGCTCTTTATGGTTTATCAAATCAAATCAAATCAAACTTTATTTATATAGCACTTAATCATACATAAAATGCAACTCAAAGTGCTTTACAAGTTAAAAAGTTAAAAAGCCCCACATGCCCACATTCCCTCCCATCCCTAGAAATAAATAATAAAACCTCTATGTAACACACTCATGCTCCGGCACACACGCAGACACACAAACACACGCATAAAAACACTAGTTGGAAAGAATAAAACATGCTGGGCTGAAGTCAGACAAGCTAAGTTAAGGTAAACGCCATCAGGGGAGCCATCTGCCCCGACAGCAGCAGATCCACATCAGCAGCCAAGGCACCAGCACAGGGCGCCCAGGGGAGGGAGGGCGGAGACCCCCCCACCTCCACCCAGGCGCACCCGGAAGCACCAAGGCCACCACAGCCGACCACCGCCTCCGGGGCAGAGGGCTCCCACAGAGGAAACACTGGAAAGGAATAAGATAGGGTTAAAATGTAAAATAATAAAAGCTAATTTAATAAAATGCTAATATCAAAATAATAAT
>VUQR01013952.1:2542-14639 GCA_015108515.1 Hemichromis elongatus | reverse complement strand
TGAATTAACAGTTAATATTTAGTCAGCTTCCTTACTGATATACTTAATAAAAAATAGTGAACAGATTTCTGATATACTATATACTATAATATCACATCATGATTTTATTTTTTTTTTAAATAGAGACATTCACTTAATTTCAATATTTTCCTTTTCATTATAGTTCGAGAAGATCATATTTTTATAACTCTTTTTAAACAGTTTTATGTTTGGACATTGCTTTAAATCCATATTCAGACTGTTCCACAGTTTCACTCCATGAACAGAAACACAGAAGCTTTTTCTTGTTGTACGTACCTTCCCTGTTTTGAAGTTACAAAACCCCCTTAAATTATAACTTCCTTCTTTCAAAAAAAAACATACTCTGAATATTACCTGGCAGTTCTTTATTTTTTGCTTTGAACAGGATTTGTGCTGTTTGGAATTTCACTAGATCATCAATTTTCAATATTTCAGACTGCAAAAATTGCGAGTTTGTATGTATGGGGTGCCGTAACCTACATTGTGGATGATTCGAATTGCTTTTTTTTTGAAGAGTAAAAAGTGAATGTAATGTGGTTTTATAGTTATTGCCCCAGACCTCTGCACAATAGCTTAAGTATGGTGAAACCAGTGAACAGTATAGAATATGAAGTGATGTTCTGTCGAATACCTGTTTTGCCTTGTTTAGGATTGCAGTGCTTCGTGATACTTTGGAATGAATATATCTTACGTGAGCTCTCCAGTTAAGTTTTTCATCTATTATTACCCCCAGAAATGTATTTTCACTGACTCCTTCAATATCAACACCATTTATTTGAATCTTTGCATTTTTATTTAAATTACTATTTCCAAATAACATGAGTTTAGATTTATTCAAATTTAATGATAATTGGTTTTTATCAAGCCAGAACTTCACTTTACTGATTTCATTAGTCATATTCTCCAATAAATTCTGCAGATCATCACCAGAGCAAAAAACGTTTGTATCGTCAGCAAAGAGAACCATTTTCAATACTTTGGACACTTTATAGATGTCGTTAATGTACAAGTTGAAGAATTTTGGACCCAAAACTGACCCTTGGGGTACACCACAAGCAATGTCCATACATAAGGAGCAACCACCATTTAATTTCACAAACTGCTTCCTGTCACCTAAATAACTCCAATCTAAAGCTACCCCACCATAATGTTCCAGTTTTCTTATTAATATATCATGATCTATAGTGTCAAATGCCTTTGTCAAGTCTATGAATAACCCAGCCACATATTGCTTTTTGTCTATGGAATTTGTGATGTATTCTATTGAATCTAATAGTGCCAATGATGTTGATCTGCTTGATTTAAAAGTAGAATGGGAGGCAGAACCTTCAGGTTTTTGTGGAACCTGCTCCCAGTTTGGATTTGAGAGAGAGACATCCTCTCTACTTTTAAGATTAGGCTTAAAACTTGATAAAGGTGACCCTGAATTCTCCCTTAGTTTTGCTGCGAGAGGCCTAGGCTGCTAAAACGTCACATTACGCACTGAATGTTTTTTTTTGTTTTTAAGTTCTGAGTATAAATCAGTTTTCTTTTTTACTATTAGACATCATTTACACTGGGAGGAACTAGGTCAGTATTGTCATAGTGATTTCAGAACATGACTAGTGAACACCACCCTTGCGGACAAACAGTATTGTGCTAACTAAGTTAAAGAACAGCAATGGGCATGCTCATAACTTGAAGCCCAGAGGTATAATGACCACTGGTTACCATGCATCTGATGTGGAACAGGCTTCAGGGCCATGCAATGTAAAACAGGCCACTCCATTTATATCACAGGAGCTGTAAAGCTGTCACTGCCACTCCATGCTCTTCTCACATAAAGCTGATTTGTGATAGCTCCAATCCGCCAGCCCTCAGTCTCCCTAATGATGCCGAGATCCATCACACTCATTTAATCAGGGCAGTAAGGAAAGCAAAGAAGATGTATGAGCCCATTGTGTGCCTCAAAAGGTGCTTTATAAAGTCACTCTTGTACCCTGTCCCACACCAGTGGAAATTTAGATGCTAACATAATCAGTAATTCAGTGCAGTTGAAGATGTTTCGTTCTCCTTTTGTTATCACCCGCTTGACACTAATGAGAGTGGAGCACAAACACCTCATACTCCTGAATGAATGTTAACATTTGATACAGTACAATGCCCATTAAGAGAGGATGCAACTGAAGTCCTACAAACAGATTACCTTCCCAATATAAAGGAGTCTGAGGTTTTGGATCAGGCTAATAGTAGATTTAAACACTATAACCAACTTCAGGTACTTCTACTTCCTGGCTCCTTTCTGTGTGTAAATTACTCTGGTGTCTCTGCAATCAACATCATTTTCTTTTCCTCACATTGGTTATGATAGGTGCATACAGCGAGCTTGCATGACAGCTGATTGCCCGAGGGTGGAGGCTGAGGTGGTGGACTTGGTGCCTGTGGAGGACCTGGGAGTTCACCGTGCAGTCAGCTGTGCACGATGGGGAAGCTAGTGGAGAGAGTGCTTTAAAGAAATATGGAAATAAGTCCATAATTCTCTGTCTGTACAGCAGGAAAAGTCTTTCTTGTGACCTTAAATGAATAATCCGCCATGTGACCCGCCCTTCAACTCACACACTCACAGTGTGGTAAGACAGATAATGAAGACAGCATGGAAAAAAGAAGAAAGCCAGCATTTTAACAAACAGCTCTGACAGAGGAGTGCGTAAAAATCAATGCAAACTTAAAAAGAACTAGGCAGAGTGATGCCGCCCCCCACCCCCAGCACCTTTGATTTTAAGAATAATAAATTTAAGTTACTGCTGTTAGCTTCTTTTGTTTTCTCTCAAGACCATTTCAGAGGTCACTGCAGCGACTGGCTTTTACCTGTGCTTGACTGCAGACAATTCCACATCATCAGACGCGAACACTACATCAGCAATTTAGCAGAAAGCTGCCAGTTTTATTCTGTTCTGAACCACATCATCTATGGTAGTGATTTTTAAAGCACTCTTTGTTGATTCAGTGGTCTGAACCAGAACTGGTTCATTCGAAAGACGTGTTGCCCATCGCTCAATACACTTACACTTGCGCTCCGACGACAAAGTCCCACTCAGTGAACTGAAACACTGCTACTGAGCTATATTCCTCATAATCAACCAGCTAAAGAAATTGGAATGGTGGCAATGCAGCGGTGCGGCTAGCACGGTGGTTAGGACAGTTGTCTCACAGCAAAAAAGGTCCTGGACTCAAATCCACCATGTGGTCAGGGCCTTACTGTGTGGAGTTTGCATGTTCCCTAATATTGCATAACTCTAATATTTTACAGAATATCAGACACGCAGTTTTTTTCACGCTGATCTACAGTTTGACTTCACTGACTGTTACTCAGAATAATGTTTTCATATTGGCTGAATGACTCTCCACTATATCAAGTACAGTGATATTTTAAAGTTTTGATCACGTGGCTCTCTAAGACTTGGGCCATCATCTCAGTGAGT
This sequence comes from Hemichromis elongatus, assembly GCA_015108515.1. Lineage (NCBI taxonomy): Eukaryota > Metazoa > Chordata > Actinopteri > Cichliformes > Cichlidae > Hemichromis > Hemichromis elongatus. The sequence goes on along the minus strand of VUQR01013952.1, from coordinate 11,157 downwards.
GAGTTCATCTCCTAGTGCTGCACCTATGTTCACAGAATCTGGGATTACCGCACATAACCAACATTTTGCTCCAAGGGATACATGTAATCAGTCAGAGGATACAAACAAATCAATGGCTTGCATCGCTGGCTCAGTGAACGACCGCATCTTAGTACATTAGCCTGCAACTGACAGAGAACGTGTCATTTCAGGAAGTGATTTTGCTCAGCTCGATTCCTCAAACTGTTTGCTCTTAAAGGTGTGCAACTGTAACAACACCACCCTGTGCAGATCAACTGTGAATGCATGGTGGATGCTAGTTGATATACTGGGGTGAGAAACTAGAGGATAGTGTGAGGAAAGAAGAGGGTTGTAGCATTATGAGGGTGTTGGAAGTGTGCAGTCACCCAAACAAATAGCTGACTCTGTATTCCTCCAGGCAGAATTGGGTTACTTCTCCAGTGAAGCTGCCCAATAAACTTTGCAATGAGGTTAGGGTCATTGACAGGCCTCAGATCATCACTTTACCTATGTGTCACTGTGTGTGTGCAAGCATGCATTAATAAGTGTAGCCATGATGTAAGGAAAATCAAGAAGAAAGAAAGACAGGAAGAAAAGACTGAAACAGAAATTGAAAGGGAGGTGGGTGAAAAAAAGAGGAGGAACACTTAGAGTGAGACACCCACCGTCGCTGTTTGCGAGAGCTTAGCCCAGTGGGAGAGCCCATGCAACCATATTAGATTTTCTGCCTTATTGCCTCAGCCAAACTCTCTCGCCTCAGGTCACTTTCTTGTATAAAGGGACATACATTACTCCAATCTCCTGGAAACCTCCCAGATATGTTGATCTAAGGCCAACGCTTTAATATCAGCCAGGTAACCTCTCACTGTGTACCCCAACTTAATTCAATTCAAACAACTTTAACAATGAACGTGTCAATATTGGAAAACATTAGCTTCGATAATACATGTGGGTATATGCCATTTGAACGGTCACAGGTCCCCAGAGATCAGCGAGGTTTATCTTAGCAGGGAGCTGCATCAGCAGCCACATCACCTCTCATTTAGTTCATAAAAGAGGAACACCGTGTAGCTAAGGAAGCCTCCTTCACTCTTTTTTACAATCAGGCCAAAGCTGGCCAAGTGTTATGTAGATTGAGATCTCACTGTTTTTAAAGAAAAGGGGAAAAAAGTGATTGTTTATTGACTTTGCTATCTGGTGAAACTTGAATGATTAATGAAAGGCAGTTCATATCACACATGTGCAGACTTGCAATGATTTAACATGACGTAACCAAACACTCTAACTCTCCTGATGCCTTCGCTATAGATTAGCTTTGCATGTAGATAAGATTGACAAGTTGAGTCACAGACGTGAAAAATATCCCAAAGTCTTAGTGAAATAAAGCACACTCATCATTTACTTTAACGTTATCCCAAATATAACCTTGAACACCACGCTCATTCAGGAAATATGGCTTACAGGAACGTATATGGCAGAACTCCTGGCCCTCTACAGTGTGTTACAGATGGGGATGCGGCTCTGCAGGTTATTACTGATGTCTGGAAACAAATGAGGAAATTACGAACAAATGCTATGACTCATCTATCATATGCTTCCGTGACATGCCTCGGTGTGTTCTAATGCGCACGAGTCTTTCTAATCCCCTTTGTGCAAATTCATATACTGAGCTAAAACCGTGAATCAATATCTGAAGAAGCCTTAGCTACATTCAATTTGTTAGTTTAGCTGCACTGTGCCATTATCAAAGAAAAATCGTTTGCATTATGCTTGTTGCATTTGAAGTCCGTGTACTGGATGTGTACCTGGGTGAACTCAGAAAAGATGATTAGGAAGGATATACATAAAAAAAAATCCATTATCGCTCTTGTCATTTGCATTTTCTTTAAACAGAGAGCCACAGTAAGGTTTTCTAACAGCCGCACTGCCAGGAAAGAAGTGACTGAACTCTCCGTGGCATGATATGCAGAGACTGGGGGAACAAAGGATGAGCAAGAAAGACGTTTGTGTGGCAAATTAAACAAAGATAAGGGTTCTCTCAAAACAGAAAAGAGAAAAGAGGCATTTGCCGAAAACCGAAGTCATTCCTAGGTCACGCAGACAGACGAAAAACAAGTTGAGACTGCTGCAGAAGCTGTATCAGCTCTATTGTTATCTGCACAGGGACCAGTAACAACCTTTTCTCTCATATATGGGCAAATGGAGATGTCACTGAAGTCTGAAGTCATGAATGGCATTTCCAGAGGAACGGCAGCTTTAACGACTCAAAATTTCTGTTTTAATAGAAAAAGACTAAATTATGTAACTTAATTCGCTCTGCTACATTGAAAATCCACTGGGCTTAATCTCGGTGTAGTACAGAGACTAGTTGGAGGTATGAGACACGAGTTCCACCCGTCTGATCAGCTCTACAGTGCTGCAGTTTCAGTTTGTTTAGCTGAATGTATGTATAAGAGACGAGGGTCTGGAAGCCAAGGTTCACACTTCTATAGCACAGATTACTCTCAAGATAACATTTTAATTCAATGTGATGATTTATACATTTTCTACATAATAACCAATGCCAGGCCTGTTTTGCATTACATTCTACTGTACAACTGCATTTCAGGTTATTGAACTTGTAATATTTACTTTTCAAAAAGAGAGAGATTTATTATTTTTAACTTTGTTAAATTATTTAGCATTTTAGTCAGTTATAGATTTCTAACTTTAATAACTGCAGCACTGTGGTGAGGCAGTATCAGATTGCTTGTTTGCTTCACTGGCTCCATGACTACATCATCACTTTGGTCCTCTGACTAATATTAAGACAGCGAACATGCTCATGATGACACCCGCTGACTGAATTTTAAGTAATTTATGGACAGAAGATCTACAAAATATAAAGTATGCAAATATAGTGTCCACATCCGTCATGTGCAAATGGTTAGCCTTCTTTAAAACGTTCACGGCTTGTCTTTTTAGCTGGAACTCAAGCATATCTTCATAAAAAGTCACTAGAGAGAAAAGTAAACACAATTTCTTAAACACCAGATGTCCATCAGCCAGCTGTGATTTAAAAAAAAAATCCTCTAAATCAGTTTACAAGTGAAAAATGCTTGAAAAGAAACAAACAAAACTTGAATTTAAATGGATTTTCTGCCATTTGCCAACATACTGCTTATGTTCAGGTTTAGTACTATTTGTTGCACGTACGTGTCACGGTCCTGGATCTGTTGCCCAGAGTTTTCAATGTCTGTTTAGATATCTTGTCTCCACTTCTCCCAACCACCCCTTATGTATATGTTGTCTCAGTCACCCTTTGTCCATTGTTAGAATATCAGTCACTTTCCTCTGTAGCCTCAGTGTCCCTGTTTCCTTGAGTCCTTTACCGATATAGTTTCTGTTAGCATGCGTCTTTTCAGTTTTCCTTTGTATTATATCTTCCTCTTTATTTTGTACTCAGACCACCAGCCTAAATAAACAGCTTGCTTTGGTTTACTACAGTTTACATCTGAGTGTCTGTGTTTGGGACCTCACACACTGCAACATTTGAGCTGCACACTCCGCAGCTCATGAGCGAGTTAGGACAGGGTCAGAATTACGATAAAATGTGTTTGACGAGACAAAAACCAGGTGACGCAGCATCTGAAAATTCAGCAGGATGAAAAAACTAAAGCAATATGAGTTTAAAAACTAATATGGAAAAAAAGTAGATATGATAAAAAAGATAAAAGAGGTCATAAATAAATACACATCTGAATTCCTGTGGGCCTCACGCAGGCACCACTGGACATAGATGTCCTTAATAGACAGAAAGGCTCTTGCCAGGCTCTCTGCCGCCTCCACCACGCTTTACAGTGATTTTCAGTTTTTGGTAGAGAAACAAACTGGTTAATAAGTGCAGCTCAGTGGTTCCTATAGTAGTAAAAAGTAAAAAAAAGAACAACAACTTTTAGCTGTCATTGGTGCGTCCATGCTATGGCATAACCTAACATCGACCTCATCCAGGCTGTAACTGGTAGCTCCAAAAGCTTTGATAGACATTGAGATCACCATAAAACAAAGACAAAAATAATAAATAAAAATAATTACGTGTCCTTTAATAGCTCATCTTAATAACATTATATTTTGTTGTGCAATGGTTGTTATCAGACAGTCACAAAGAGCCTGCTCTGGCAAAACAGAATAAAACAATAATAATAATGGACCTTAATTTTTTGGTTTACCTAAACTTATTATTTCTATGCACTTTATTAAAAGGTGGCGTGCTTCACAACGAGAAGCTTAGGAGCTTGAGTGTTCTTGTCGTCTGAGCAGTGTACAGAAGTGTCGAGGAGGAAACAATGTATTTTCACTTTCAACCAAATTTGAACATCTTTTCATCGACGTGAGAAACAGCTTTTCACCTTTCAAGCACATCTGATTGTTGTTCTGACATCTGGTAAAATCATTTTCAGCATCTTTTCAAACGTTTCTTTTGGCGGTACATAACTGCCGTCTAAAAACTCACGTAGCGTCAACAAAACAAGCTTCCAGTAATGGTTCCACTTCCTCTGAACTCTGGTCTTTCACTGACACTAAATGCTGTCAGACACAAAAAGTATTTTCCACAGGGAAATGCTCGGAGAATGGTTAAACACAATAATAAAGATTTATTGTGCCTTGAGAAAAATGTCTTAGCTGTAAATCTGTCTTGAAGTTTAATTTCTAAAAACTTTTTTCTCTCTATGAGATTAAAAGTGTATGTAATGCTGCATAAAAGAGATATATGAGTGTCACCAGCCTCTTGTTTAGGTTCTGCTGACTCTAGATTTATGCAACACACACAGGATTTAGAGTCAACTGAAAAATGTGTCCTCTGTGAATAAAAATGAGAAGGCCATTAAATACCTCCAGGCTTAAAGCCAGTAAAAGTGACAGTTTCAATTTCTTTCCTGCATTAATTAATAAGTAGCCTACTAAAACTTTAATTATTGGTCAATCAGAGTTCTTGCAAAGAGGGCAGCATAAAAGTCACTGTAATAATAATAAACTGTACATACCATACGAGTAAAAACAATTTTGCACCCAATAGTTGGCTTGTGATGACAACCAAAGGCGTATCCTTTACAGAGGAGACCTTGTGAATTTTTCTGTTAAAGGCCAGCATTTTTAGGCAGTGTCACATTAACATTGGATGTTGTTTAGTTTCTTTACTAAACTTGTAGAGCCTATAAGCCTAATTGCATACACTTCCCCTTCAAATCCTCTCAGGCCCTCACTCAGCACTACATATGTAATTTCATATGAGAACTTGGAAGTGATGGGTGCACAGTAAGTGGCTGAAATGCATGTGTAGGCAGAAACCTGCCACTAATGACAGCCTCAGTTCTTTCAGCAAATCTCAATACTGACTATGGGAAACCACAACGTGCCGATACCAAGAAAAGCTCTTCTTGTTCTGGGGCTTTTCTCCCTTCTTCACACACTCAGATTTTTTTGTTATGTTGTAATGAGTTGAGTGCAGGACTTTTATCATGCGCTCTGTCATCTTCAGAGTTTCACCGATGAATTGTGTTGGGTAAAAAAAGGAAAAGGCATCTTGAACATTCGAATAATGTCATAAAAAATGTTTTTTAGTTTCTGAAACATGTCCACTGCAACAATAGAGCTTAACAGTTAATTGTGTAATATCTAAAAAGTGAGAAATTTCACAAATTGAGTAGTTGCAACAGTGGCATCCTACTACAGTATCACACTCAAATTCAGTGAGCTCTTTAGAACGACTTCTTCTTTCACAAAGGCAAACTGCATGGCTAGGTGCTCGAATACACCTGAAATAATGGGACTGAAAACACTTGAATTAAAACATTAAGAGCTATGGCCCAATACTTACATCTATATTGTGCATTTCCTTCATGTAAAGCATCTTATTTTAACAATAAGTTTAAGTTAAACATGTTGCAAAGCTTTCCTGATATCAAAATCTCAGTTAGAAAACTCACAGTCATGAAGAAGGAAAGGTGGAATTTAAAGTCAGTCCATGCATGCTGTTGTATTCAGAGAGGAAGCTTACTATGGATGGCTACTGATAGGACATGACAAGATGTGATGAATGGTAGAAAGATGTACTTCGGATCTCTGTCTTGAAATACAAGGGGGATTTATTTATTTTTGCCTGCTCAGAGTATCTTCATCATTTTTGTCATTCAAAAATATCTTAGACAACAATTCTAAGTCCTGTTTCCAATCAGAAATCAGAACGTTAATAACGCAGTAGCTCATCTGACTCACTATCCATCACAATTCACAGATTATTACCCGGAAAACAACAAGTGTGATCTTGACCTTGAGCATACTTTGGGTAAAGACCTGCAATCTGTAATTATTGTTTGTATTTTAAATGAAATTCTGACCAATACTGCAAAACGAGTAGTGGTTCTTGTAAATAATGAACAGAGAAACTCTACGATAGAGTCCTCTCCATTGCATAAGCTCAATATACTTTCGCCCAAATGAAATAAAAATTGTCACTAACTCAATAAACATTACATTAAGTTACCAATCTTATTTTTTCATAATTCAGAGAAAATTAAAGCAACGCTAAGGAAAGGTCATGGACAATTATGCTGCATGCCGGAAGCTTTCTATTCAAAAATGCAACGGCCAATTTCATCCTTATGCAACTGTCAATTTATTCACGCACAAATGAACACAGACATACAATGCATACACAGTTCTGACAATACAAAAGGTAGTCAAAGCTCTGAGTGAAGCAAATGCTCTGTAATTACCTTCAGCACACACTTTTTTCTGACCCCATTTGCCTCTTAGCAGGATCTTTTGAAAAACTATTTAATTTACTGGAATATAAATCTTGACAGAAAGGGAAGAAAAGCTACAGTGAAAAGGTAGATAAATCATTTAAAAAAATGCATAGTTGTTCAAGATAGAGACCTTTTAATGTAGTTTTTGTATTACAAATGCATGACTAGTTTAAAGACTTCTCTAAACAATAACATTTAGAAAAATGCTGTAGTCAGGTGTACCCTCTAGGAGTTGCCCCTCACCACTGTTTGCCATATGACAACCACATTTTGACAATAGACAAAAGTATTTTCAGATTTCCAACGACATCCACCTTTACATGTGTCTATCAACTTATCAGGGTTCTGGCTCCATTGACAGCAAACTAACAAGAAGAGCTTAGGCATCCATTTGCCCATCCGTGTGCTCCAAGCCTTGTGTAGGGGAACCCGAGGCATCCCTAGACCAGTTGGAATGCATAATCTCTCCTGGGTCTCCTGGGCTTCCTCCCAGTCAGACATGCCCAGAATACCTCAACAGGGAGGCTTCAGGGAGACATCCTAATCAGATGCCCTCACAACCTCAGCAGGCTCCATTCAACATAAAATAGCAACTGTTGCAAGAGGAGGTTAGAAGCTTAGATAGGGTATCACAGAATCTGAGCTCCCAAGCCTATCCCTGCACAGAAAAACTAATTTCCAAATCTCGTATCTGGAGTTTCATCCTTTCAGTCATGACCCACAGCTCGAGACTAAAGGTGAGAGCTGGAGCATAGATGGGCTGGTAAATCCCAAGCTTCGGCTTCAAACTCCAAGCACGCCCACACATGGAAGCAGTATAAGTCACTGGAGAGAGAGCCGCTGAGGGTGATAAATAGATAATGTACACGAAGAAAGGCAGAGGAAACGAATAAACATTGGTACGAGGGAGTCAATGATAATAGGAACACTGTTCAGTGTATTATGAACGGACTCTCTGCCTTGTTGTGTTGCATCTTGAGCACAATGCTTAACTCACCTGTGTGCGACAGTTGCAGAACCTCTACGGTGTGGAACCATGAGGCCTGTCGGCGCAGCGCAGATCAAGAATCATCAAGTCATCTAGAAATTCGTGATGTTGTTCAGTTTTCTCTTCTGTGTGATAGGGCACTGTTGATGGGTACATTCACACAGACAGCATTACGTAACAAGAGACTGTAAGAGACACCAGGGATGGTTGTAGCAAAGAACATAACACTATCACTTTCACTAACAAGGGATAACCTAAGAATCATGTAGTCAGTTTCATGCATGACAGTGTTTTCCCAGCCCTTGCATGAGAAACTGGGAAGCTGTGTGAAGAAGTACTCGCATTTTACAGTAACCAACCAAGAAAGTACTTTCTTTGATAAAGTCTATATTTTCATTATTGACTATTGATAGTGTCTAAATTAAAATTAGGAAACCTGTAATTTTTTAAAGAGGGGTGTCTAATAAGCAAAATATGAAACATTTCATTTGTGCTATTTACAAACCACCATGCTACTACAGCTAGCTAAAGAACATCTGACAGGGGTGCATATGTAAGTACGAAAGATCTCTATGACAGCGTAAAGAGAATTTTAAACAGGTAATTGTTTTCGTGCTAATTAGCCATATGCTTGACAAGTGTGCTGTGGCTGGTAATACCAGGCTAAAGCTAACATGTAATAGTCTTGTTTAACAGATTTGATATCACATTAGTATAGTATATTAGTATATAGTAAATTCAGTCAGCAAAGAGCTCTTAACAGACCAACCCCGCCCCAAAAACCAAACAAACAAAAAAAAAACACCCCCCCCCCCCCCCCCCCCCCCACCACCCAAAAA
>VUQR01013951.1:12145-31179 GCA_015108515.1 Hemichromis elongatus | reverse complement strand
GTCATTGCCAACAAAGAGTATATAACAAAGTATTGAGATGAACTTTTGTTATTGGCCAAATACTTATTTTCCACCATAATTTGCAAATAAATTCTTTAAAAATCAGACAATGTGATTTTCTAGATTTTTTTTCTCATTTTGTCTCTCATAGTTGAGTTATACCGATGATGAAAATTACAGGCCTCTCTCATGTCTTAAAGTGGGAGAACTTGCACAATTAGTGGCTGACTAAATACTTTTTTGCCCCACTGTAAGTCTTATCTCATGAAATGAAATGTGTTTGAAAGTATGTTTAAGTCACTCACTTTTTAACCTATTAACCTAATTTACATAATATGTATGTGTTAGGAGGAGGAAGCCATATGCCATGTAGGCACAGGGAGAACATGCATACCTCATGCATTATTTATTTAACATATTTTATGCAAGTTGTATGAATGAGCGAGATACAGTAAGGTGCCCCTTTCACGCTAGTCATTCCAAAGTATTGAGATTTGTTAACTGTTAAACCCACCTTGTTTCTTCAGTTTAGTCTACAGTTAAGGAGTGGCCAATTATGTAAATTATTTTTGTGTACATTTTTTTGTTATAGTGTTGGTAACTTAGACTAATGAATATGGATTTATGAAGTTCATCTGAGGGACGAAATCCAGAGTAAGTGTCCATAGCTAAGAACCTGTTAACTGCCACATTTTTTCAAATCTCTACAACCTACAAGTAAGCCTAGACACTTGCAGCCAACGTTATACTGAACATGGGGAAAAAAAGCTCTTTTCGCTATATGTCTGCGCAGACGAAACAGCAACGAGTCACAGACAGCGGGCAATGAATGAGAAGCCAATCAGTAAGTGAAGAATTTCACTCAGCTCCACGCTGCAGCAGCTCTGCTACACCAACTTTGCCAGACACTTAGTATGCAGTATGGGTGGATAATGCCACATTTAATCAACACCCAACATTCTGCCCTAACTCTGTCTCGTTTTCTCTTTTTCGTCTGGCATTATACCAGAAGTTAAACAGTAAAAGGAATGCAGTACTGCTGTTTTCTTGAGAAAATTACACCTCAAACAGTTAAACACCTTGTTTGAGGGCCATAAAATTTAATTCCAGGTTGGCCTTGTGCCAGTGCTTCACATTTGAGGTTTTCTGCCATCAGCACAGCATCTGGTACCTACATGCCAAAATCCCACAGTTGGAAGTTGGAAGCTTTGAGCAAATCATACATTCGAATAACCTTTAATACAGGGAAATACAGAAACACTGCAATTTTTTTTTACCATATAATATTCTGAAATTATAAGCACATTAGTATTATGAGCACACATCAGAAGTTAATCACATCAGTTTGCAGTGCTTATCTGTTTATCTGTAACACAGAAAGTCTGTCTTAGACCAACTTTAAAGTTACACCATTCACTTCCACCAAAGAGTCAGAACTGTCATGTTTTCCCCCTTTTGAAAGTCAGTATGATCTCAAATCATAATTATGTTCACTTTATGGTTTGTATTTTGAGTAAGTTTAATAATTCAAGCTGACATGATGATAAGATTAAACAAATAAACTCTTTAGATTTCCAGAAGAGATATTTTGAAAGCAAGAGCGCTCCCTACGTTAGATATTGGGCCAAAAATATTGGGCCAAAAATGCTCTAATATTACTATATAAGTTTCCAAGGAGTGTATTAATTACCTTGCATCAAACTGTGCAGAGAGTCTTTTAAAAAAAAGTGTGAAAAAAATCAGTGTGACTCTGATCGTTCTTTACAGAATGGAAATAAAATGGTATTTCTATGCTCCATTCGCTCGACTTCAACATTGTCGGGAACAATGGAATCAACTGCTGTGATGACCTCCTCTTGTTGTTCCTGAAGTATTTCGTTCTATTTCCTCTGTGACTCGAGCCAGCACGAGGAATGTCCTATTTCCTGCAGGGTGGGGGATTGGTGCAGTTGGAGGGAATCTGGATTATTGTTCAGTTACTTACAAAAACATCCATGGGGGGGGTGAATGATGAAAAACACTATCCTCGTGTTTTACAAGAATTTAGTCTAGTCAGGTGAAAACATTGTGAAGTAGATACGCCTGTACAGCTTTACTTGAAATGCAAATAGTCCCAAGCTGGCTCTATTAGTATACTGGCACTTTAAAGCTGGTTAATATATTTGGCTCGTGTAAACATAATTTTGACCAGGTGTAGCTACTAGTTGAAAACTTAGTGGTTGATTTCAGTTTCCATTGACACCAGTGCTGAAACTGCACAGCTTCACAACCGAAATCATTATTTTTACATACATAAAATTACTTTATGACAGGACTAGAAAACTTGACTGTGTTTCTAGTGTAGTGTTTAATTTTATGAATTTTATTTATATGAATGGTCAATATTCAGTTCAATTGAATTCACTTGTATGTATATAGGACCATATCAAAACAACAGTTCCCTCAGTTTGCTTTCTAATTTAAGGTAAAGACCCAACAATCCCACATCTGCCAATGAACAAGAACTTTGGCGAGAGTGAGAAGGAAAAACTCAATTTTAACAGGAAGACCTCCAGTAGGACCAGGCTCAGGGAGGGGCAGCCATCTGCCACGACTGGTAGGGGTTAGACAGAACAACGACACAGTGTGGAATAGAGCCAGAGATTAATTAAAGTAATATGATTAAATGCAGAGTGATGTATAAACACTTAGGGCATATGACACACTGAGAAAAACACACTGAGAAGCCCCTAGCATGTACATAATGTAACGTACAAAACTGTCATCGGCGCTTCAAGTGGTCCCCCCTAAAGCACAAACAACAATCACACAATAGTAGACACTGCCACTGTAACAACCTTTGTTTTCTTTAGAAGCTCAGTAAGGTAATTCCTTCAGTCAAAGTGTTTATATTAGTTAGTAGGGTGGTAGCTAGCACTTCTCACATCGTGAAGGTCCTGTCTTTGAATCCGTTGGCTAGCTGTAGCATTTGTGTGGAGTTTGCATGCTCTCAGTGTGTTTGCCTGTTTTTTGTTGCGTTTTTTTTACTTTCTGCTGTTAGGGAAGATTTTCTCATTTTGCTCGTGCCCAGTAATTTAATGGTGCACTTGTTAAGGGACGAGTTGAAGCTCGCATGTGAAAATGGCATGTTTAGAAAAAAGTTTGAAAGGCCCCGTGGCAACCAAAGCTACTTGTTCTAAATGATGTTTTTTTTTCTTTTAATTTTTAGTTTTGAGCAGGAAATGGAAAGCCATGAGGGGGCGTGGGTGAAAACTGTACACACATTCTGCAGACTGTCACTTGGGACCCAGGCTTGTCTCATCACAGCTGTTCCACGCCCACATATGAACACAGAGCAAGCAATATAAAGTATTCAAGCCAGCTATAGCAAACTTTGGCAAAGTTCTCGGCCATGTGTTGCTGAAACTAGAGAGGAGCATCTGCGTCTGAGAGCACTTTATGATTCCACTTCTCATGCACATACGTGAGAAATGAAATGCAGATACACATTAATAATAAAACATACATTTGGTTTATACCGAAATGGTAGCTGACAGTTAGAGGGGTCTAGAAATTTCAGAGCACAGTTGTTTGTTCAGTTTAGCTCTAATTTTGATGTAATTAAATTACCTGATTACAACATAAAACATTAATAATGAAATGTCAACTTTCAGCAATATAAGGAAAACAAGTCCAAATGACCGTAATGAAATGCACAGTTACATTTTGATGTGTGTGTGGTTGTTTTTTTTATTTTATTTGTGGCTTATTCCATTGAGAACATCTTCTACAGATTTGAGCACAACATGCTGTATAAATAGAAAAAAGTTAAAGCTGACTTTCCAGACAGCTGATGTCAAAATCCAGTCACTCTGTAGCATTCTTAGTTGACAGAAAAGCAGTAGGCTCAGAAACTAAAGTCAGGTAGCGCAGAATGGCCTGTGGCTCTATCTAGGTCTATATAGATCTCACAATAATTGTCAAGACCACAAATAGAATTGCGATTTAGTCAAACTGTACAGCTGGCGAAGTGAGCAACTAATTTTCATTTTATCTTCAGGGACACTATGAAAAAGCTCTCCGTATTCATCCCAAAGTACTGAGTCAGTAAGTACTACCAATCAGCAGGCATTGTGCTTCCCATGCACCCCCGGGGCCCACCTATCTGTCTCATTTGTAGGAGCAACTGGGGTAGTTCAAAAATGAGTGCCTGTGCCAGTCCTGTTAGAGTGGCGTGTTTCTCTGAAGACAGCAGTCCCCTACTTAACGTTGCTGGGGAAAAGACATGGAACAGCATTTTTTTAAATTCCTGTTTTAGAAATCCAGTTGGCATCTTTCTTTTTTTTTTTTTTTTCCAGGTTCTAAAGTGGTTTATGAGGATTATTACCATAACGGCTGATGTCTAACATGGTGTGGTCTCGGGAAATAATCAAAACACTCGAGATACAGCACACACGCATACATCACTGCCAAATATTATATTCATATTCATATTCAAACTGCTTAGGAATGAAGCTCCCAATTATACACCCGCACGCAAGCAGTGCTGTTAAAAATCACTTCTTTGTGTTTTTCTGTTTTCTCATATTGAACTGACTATAAAGCAAAAAATTAAAAACCGATGACACGTTGATTGTTCTGCAGTGGGGTTGGATATATTAAATAGCAAGTACTTATTGAGTACTTATTTTACTCAATAAATGGGCAGCATAATAGTCTGATCTCAGTCTTATGGTGTGTCTCTGTATGCAGTAAATACCAAGAAAGGACCACTGCTGTACTGATGAGAGTTATGAGCACCCGAGGTTCACTGCATCCTGCGAGGAGCACAAATTGTTAAAAAGCTTAAGGTGTTCACTACAAACAGAGGAACGAGTCCACGTTGAGCCGTTACACCGCCAAGACTACCTGCATGTCAAGCACCTTGAGGAAAATGTTGTGACTTTGTGCAATATAAGTAAAGTTGAATTGATCTGCACTACAATAAGAACAAGTGAACAATGGAGCAACAGAACAAAATGTATTTGATGAATCATGCTGTCTTTTACATTTCGTTGGTATAGGTGTATATGTGTGCATCCTGTAACTGTAGGAGAGGCAACAACAGGATGTAGTATGGAGGGGAAAAAAGCAGCCAGTGGAGTCGGTGAGACCATCTGGGCGCAGTGTTGTTTGGAAACCTTGGGTCCTGGCAGTGTTGCAGATTAAGTACAATGCTATATGCAATGCTATAATTTTATAGTAGTGGTTTCTTTTAAAAGGGATCAAGCACCGATAAAAAAAACTGTCCAAGAATGTGTTCAAGAATTCAGCTGTAGACTTACCTTTAAATTCCCCCATTTTTAATACAGCTGGCGATCTGTGGGATTTGGAAGAAAAACAATAATGGTCCATAAATGATCCTAACACCAGGACTTAAAGGATTTCTATTCATCTTCTTGATTTCTGATACCAAAGCACATGTTCAAGGGTCTTGTAGAGCTACTGTCAGTCATCTTTTAAGTTTCTGCATTTTGTTCATATTAATATAATTAAATCATTATAAATGAAACTATGATTGAACTAAATTCTGTACCTACAGTGTAGATACAGAGGTAGTAATTAATCCACTGCTCTTCAAAGATGCAGCTCGAGCTATGCTTTCTATCTAGATATGGCTTAAATCCTTAGGCCTAATCTGAGTTTACTGAGGATGTATAAGATGATTCCCACACACTTGTAAAAATGTTCAGAAAAGCCAAGCTTGGAGGCTCTTTTAAAAAAAGCCATACATAGCCAGTGCAGAGCTATTGGTGGTGTTGCAGAGGTTTTATAACCAACATGGTGGAGGAAATTGTTAAAGGGAAAAAAGAAGCTTAAATCCAGGACTATATCTAAAGCCTGTACATTTGGGTATGTTTACATGTCAAATGAATGTATACTGTCCTTTAATGCCGTTTTGCATTAGATAAAAGGCTTCTTTCATTGGTAGTCACACAGTCTCTGTTACACCCACACACACTTTTAGTCTAGGACTGCCTCTGTGACTCTCCCAGACGTGTAGACTATGGAGGTTAAGTGGAGCTCAGAGGGAGAACCCGGCTGTGATGAGGGACCGCAAATCCCATAAGCCACCAGTTTCAGGGCAGGTTGGCACCACAGGAAGCTTTGATAGGAGATGTGGCGAGAGTGGCTCTATGTCAACCACGGGTGAATATTGGATGTGAGGAAAGAGGAATGTGTTGGCTGGCCTAGCTGACGTGAGAAGAATACTGTATTGTCTTGTTTGGAACAAGCGGAGTGCTTTGCACACAGCGGAGAGTGCACGCAGTGACATTTCACTCTGAAATATGAAAATGTCTGAAATTCTTCAGTGCTGAGCTAATTCAGAGTAATGTACCCTACCTCATGTAATTTTTTAGACAGCTTTCTGTTCTCTGCAATCGAGACATCAATTGATTTGTAAGAGAAGAGTGCGAGGCTGCTTGTTTGTTGTTGGTGCTCAGTGATTCAATTAAGAAATATGCAACTCAGCATATTCTTAACTGATTATCATAACCTCAGTTTAATCAGTTAATGGCACTGAGATTAAGACCTCTTTTGTACGAGAGATCTAAATACAGGAAAGGATTCTAACAGCACGAAACCAAGACCAGAGATGATCAACAATGTCATAAATATTACCTCCTGTCTTTTTTCACAAAATAGGTTATATGAAACGATCAGTATCCTCGAACGACTTTTATTTAAGTGTTAATATTTAGCCCCAGTGCTTGAGGTAGTGTGGGTAGTGGGTGCTTTTGTTCTAAGGGAGAAGATTGTTAGGTGTGTATTTCATGTTCCATCCCATCAGAAAGCTTCAGCTGAAGTATTTATTAATACTAGTATAGCCTATTATTTTAGCACTTCATAAAATCTGTTATGTCATTCAATTTTTTAAATAACTGACAAAGTCATTTACAGTGATTTTATGTTAGTGTCCATAACAAAAATAATGACAGTCCAACAAAATCTACGTCTTTTTATCTGATGCTCTTTGGCGTCTAGCTCCATACTCATGTATTACTTGTGTGATGACAGCCTCTAAATTGTTATGTTCGTTATTCAGAAAATTTCCCGTTATTTTGAATTTGTGAACTAAGTGAGACGGAACAACATCACAGTGAAATGTGTTCTTTGTTATCATCATTTGACAGATCGTTGTTTGTCAGCTGCATATCTGATTAAAGGCATCTGCAAACAGCAATTGCAGAATACTGGGGGTGGAGAAAAATGCTGCAGCTTTGAAACAAACCAATGGTTTCTAGTTCATTGCTCTTAGGTTCATTAACAAACAACTTGCCAATATCAGCTCACCATGCAGGGAAGTTATGCCAGTACCTGCAGAGGTGGATATGAAGTAGGGGTGTTCAATATAACGATATATATCGGATGACTATATAAAAACGTCTATCGTCTCATATTACGCTATCGTTTGTTTCGTGGTGTCGCAAAATAAACTGTTTACGGCATATTTTTTTATCGTTTTGATGGTCACTGTAGTGGCTATATTAATTTCTTAAAGTTCTTGCTTTTTCTTATATTTAATAATACAAGACAAGCGACTGTTTTTATGTGCTGTCATTTGCAACAACGAGGCCCGCGTGGCTCCGCTGTCCGCTTATTTATTTTCCACATAAACCTTTCACAATAAAGATCCTGTTGAGACTTTTCAAAATAAACTGAATCACGTGAAAGAGGATGCAGTGTTTGCCGATGGGAAGCAAAAACGAGCCGTCAGGTGCTAAAAAATAAACTTTAGACTTAAACGTAAGAACAGGCTTTTCCCAGCAGCACGCTGTTACAACCTGTCTAAAAATGTAAAATTTCATTCATTGGTTACAACACTCGACTCCAGGCACACGATGCCCAGCTGAAAACACTTCACGCAAGTCTAGCTGCCCAAGATTCACAGAATTTAGAGAAAATGTAAAATTTTTTGTGATTTATATCGTTGTCGGGACGATAGGTGTCTTATATCGGGATATGAGATTCTGGTCATATCGCACAGCCCTAATATGAAGTAGTACAGCAACCTCTGGAAAACATGGAAAACCTGCAAAATTTTACAAAGGGGCAGCTGTGGAGTTCAATGGGTACCACTGTAAGGGGCAAGGGGTAACTTTCTAATAAATGTAATGAATAATTGCAAGTCAGTTTTAAAAGGAATGTTATACACACCAATTTAGCCCACTGGCTGAGCAGGCGTTACAGTTGAAATGCAGTGGCTCAGTTTTGAATCAGATCCTCGTTTCCCCTGCTCTCGTTCCTGTCCTGAACTGTCAAATTAAGGTAAATTTCGTTTTTTAAAGTAGATCCAATTAAACAGAAAGTAGAACGGGGATTGATGTTGGAAGATTACAGCTACTAATAATACAGATAGAAAATGTCAGTTCTGTATCATAAACACTACTTTTTTAATAGTTTTTTGACAATACTAAGTACTAATAAAGCTCATGAATTTAAAATTCTTTGGTTTGAAAACAACAAAACTATTTTGTCTTTGTAGCCTTGATCTGATCTTCACAAAGTTAACCGCTGGAAGTTCTCTGACATTTTTGTGGGTTATTGAGGAGCTATCCTCATAATGAAATTAGTTTCAATTTACATTCAGACTAATCAATTCTTTCATCATTTGTTGATGAGATGGATCCATCAACCATCGCTTTGAATGCAAAGCAGCCTAAGACTTAGTGGTGTCCAGAGATAGTTATGGCCAACTAGATAGCAAAGAAAGCTTTTCGTCCATGAAAGGCTCCTGACAAAGGCCCTCTCTTTGTATACAAATGCAGAATTTTCCAGTTAATTCCTGTTGCTCTGGATCAAGATTCATTTCTCTGCAGACTGATAGAGTGAAGAATGAGTTCAGACCAAAGCTGAGAGGCATGACTGTCTGAGCTTTGTATTTGAACACCAAACAGCACAGCAGGGGACACAATTTCCAGCCTGCAGGCAAGGAGGCTAATCTCCCAATTAGCTATTAAATGTGCTCATTAAAAACAGCAAAGGCAAATGTCCTGGAATAATGTGCAAACACAAAAACAAAAGATGCCTTTCTCATACATTATTTGAGGAAAGCAGCATGATTCAAGAAACATTACTACTGTATATGCAATCTTTGAAGTAGCTGTTTGCAGTTACCACAAGCACTGTACCATGGCTGTGTATCATTTTACAGGCCAACCTTGGCTCCTGTGGTGCTCAGTATTTCACTTGAGTGGGTAGCTTGTTTGATTCTTGGACTATAACTAAAATGACTCTTGCCCACCATCTTGGATAAGTTTCAATGTATTACATAAAGTATTTTGTTGAGAATGCAGAAATTGCACATTCCATTTCTCTCGTTGGTCAATTTATAAAAGTATTTTGCCACTGAACATTTGGGAGAGTGCTATGATACACTTTAGAATACCTTATTTAAAAATTTACATAATAATCACTGTAAAATCACTTTTAACCATTTAAGGGTTAAACACTTGAGATGTGCAAAAAAAGAAAGTTAAAGTTTAAGCAGAATAGCAGAAAAAAGTCAACTTCACTATCTAGAACCAAGAATACACAAGGGCTCAAAAATGTCCAATCTTCAGATTTTATTTTTTTTTTTTAACACTAATTTGACAGTTGAAGTTTAAAACACAAAGTAACAAAGTATACTCTTTTTTTTAAATTAATGGTGATTAATAATTAAAATCCCAACATGTTTAACGCAATGCCTTTTCCATAAATAAATAGAAGCAACATTTTTTATTTTTTTTAAAAGCCCCTAAATTTCACAAAAAAATTTAATAATTTTTCATTATTTTTTGACAATTTTATTCTGTAACATAATTGAAATAGAGGTGGCTTACAAACACTTATGAAAAAATCTAAAATTATGAAATTGATAAATTGAGATTTGAGAATTTTTTTCAGTCTACAGGGATACATTTGAAATACTAATTTAAGATTATCTGTTTTCCATTGACTCTAGTCTCATATTTGAGCTACATGACATAACCATGTGGTAAGTGTCCACTTTAGACCATTAGTGTATTAAAGAAACCACTCCCAAAACTAAAAATGTAAACTAAAATGTACTGAAAGACTTTAAAGTTTCAGTTTGATATCTGAATATCTTGTTGGGCAGCTGAGGACATAAATGGAGCTGAAAATCAAGGGGAAACAAACATCAAGATAGACAGCTGGACATTAGAGAGATGCACATAAATCCTGGGCCAGATTTGATTATTAGGAAGAGGACAAATTCAATTTAGCTGTACTTTTGTGTCTGTTTTGAATACTGTTTGTGTCTGTCTCCTCAAATCATGTCCCTGTCATATGATGAAATGTTTACAGCAGAAGGGCATATCATTTACCTTTGGTAAATACTAGATGTACGGCACTAAAATTCTAGGCATAAAGGTACAACTAGAATGTGTGTCAAAAAAATTGTCACAATAAACAGTTCTACCATTATTATTGTTATTATTATTAGAAATTGAACCAAATACTGAAACTAATAATAAAGTGCACCACTATTAAGGAGAGATTTTTTTTAAATCTCCCCATGTTGCATTTAGGCATGCTTCAAGCTCTTGGGAGCAATCGGTCCAAAGTAAGAATTGTAGGTCACATGATGATACTGTTGGATCCAAATGCCTGTTAATTCCCCCAGTTTTCTGTCAGAGACATGTAACAAGAGCCTTAAATCCTCTGGGTTGTAACAACCAACGCAAGAACCCTAAACTTGACCTGACTGAGATGCTTTGCCAGGACTCGAAGAGGGTTTTGATTTATAAACATCCCAGAAGTATTGCTGACCTACAAAAGTTTAGAGTGAAGCGGTCCAAAATGCATCATCCTTAATCTTATAAGTAACCGTAAGAAATAAATAATAGAAGCTGATGTTTCTAAAGAATGTTATAGTCACTGATTTCAAAGGATTCACTTTAATCCCAGCCTGCTCTTTGAGTAATTAGTGTTCTTAACAGAGGCATAAAAAGCACAACCTTTTGTACATTGCCAAGTCTGACTGTCTTTGTTTATGACTGTTAATAAATGTTAAAGGTCATACCGAAAACCCCAAATGTTTTGTTTTTTTCGTGCTGCTGTACATATTGTTTAAATCACATCATGATCGCATTACGGTCACCTCTGATCATAATGAGAACACGGTAAAAGGGAAAACAAGCACTTTGCACTGAAAAGGACTCTCAGCCTGTGGAGAGGTTTGTTCTAAATTTCATCTAAAATTGTGGTTTTCATTCACACCGCCGAGTATTGTCATTATTTTCAACAGCTGTCTGTCTTTATTACAATCCAGCAGGCAATCTGCGCTGGAAATTATTTTCCCAGTCACACAGCGGATTTTATTGAAATTGTCAATTGAAGCAATTATTACATTTTCCCTGACGGTCCATCGCAGATAATATGAGCTCTTTGTGTTACTTAAGATGCAACTTGTAAATGTAGGACACTCATACCACAAAAGTGACATGACAAAGGCAATAATGTGAAAGAGAGGGAGGCGGCCTGTTATAAAGAAAGAACAAAAACTATGAAAATAAAAGCTGTCTTGACTCTTTAATTTAAGGGCTTTCTCTTGCTTGTCATGACCCTGCCTCAGGCAGCTGGGGGTCAACCTGAAGTCAGGCTCATAAACCACAAAGGTTGGTGCTGGCCGGCGGGCCTTTGGAGGAGCTGACCCCGCAGTCGCAGTCAACCAGGTGAAAGGGAAACAAAGAAACACCAAAAATGACAAGCTGATTCAGTCCCCCCCTTTGTTGCAGTCACGTCAAGCCGTTTTCAAAGTCAGATTGACGGCATTTACCTTCCTGTGCCTGACACGTCTATCATTCTGCCGTCAATTCCAAATCCAATTTTGCAGCACTGCCATAACTGGCGAGTTTTCCCTCACACTGTCAGTGACAGAGCATTCAAAACCTTGTCTCTGTGTTTGCCCTGTAATAAGTGTTTCTGACAGGCACTTTGTGCTGCTGAATAGCCTGTCTGAGTAACTCTACTCTGTTTGGTGTGTAAAACAGCTGTTAAGCCCACGTTTCTCAAATTACGTAGCAGTGAGGTAATGGATAAGAGCAACAAAGCATGTGATTGTGGTTTACGTGTGTTTTCAGGTGTATCTGAAAAGGTCACGAAACAAGTGTGTGTGTTAACATTCTTAAGTTGTAAATGGAATTTGTTGCTTTGTGTTAGTTCGCAGCCTCTGGGTGTTTTAGATAGATGAGTTAGCAATTATTACCTTTACTTAAAAATAATCTTATTACTTTTAAACAACTACAAGGGGGGGAAAAGGCACTCTCTTTAACAATAGAGCAACATTAGCATTTATTTGTAACTGTTATTGCATATTTGCTCCTCTTTTAACAAACAAAAGCACAATTCGGTATGCTGTATGTTATCCATTTTTAAAAAGGATAAACATTACGTCTCAGGACAAAAATCCTCTGCCTGAGCTGAGCCACCTGAAGAATGTCCCGACATAGTTTCTACATCCAAACATCGTCACAAACTCTGCAAATGTCACGTTTTAGGACGATAGCCAATGAATAAGGTGGATGTAGGAGCTTCCGAAATTTCCAAAGTGTGTTAAAAATGGAAAAAAAAGGTGTTTTTATTCTAGTTTTTGTGAACTTTACGGGATAACTGCTTTTATAAATCACTTGTGGTGACTTATAAACTCTAATCTACTTTAATATTTTACAGTCTAAAATGTTTTATAATCATAGATTAACAGTTAAACAGACCTATGAGCATGTGCGTCTCCTTGTTGCTGCCAGTTTGTGTGTTTTTGCTCAGAGTATGCATACACGTGCATATTGTTTAAATACTGCATGTTTTCGCAAGTATTCCTTTTATTTATTGTGTGTGTGTGTGTGTGTGTGACAGGAAGAAAGTTTGTGTGTCTGTGTTTACTGACATTTACATCCACACCTGAAAACTTTGGAGAAACAGTAGTCTACGCTGCTGAGGTGCTGGATGCAACCTTTGGCCCCTGTCTGACGGCTGATTTAGGCGACAGTGAATTGTTGACCTCATCAGGTGAAACCTGTGACTGAAACTTGTCAGCACACCTGTGATCTTACAACCTAAGGCAGGAAAAAAGCCACGATTAAGCCCAAAAGGAGTTGTGCAAAACTTTTTTTTCCCTTTATTTATTTTGTCTGTTCCACTCTTTAGATTCCTTTCAGATCCATATCCAAAATGTAGTCATACATGTGCCTTTTAGAGACGGTTTTAAAGTATTATATACAGTAATAAGACGGTGTCTTGAAATTGAAAAACACAGTACAGTTGCTAACTTGTCATACAGGAATTAACATTTATTATACCAAGTATAATATATCCTATGGTGTTTGCATCATGGTGCAGTAGTTACCACTTTTACTACACAGCAAGAAGGTCCTGGGTTCTAATCCACTAGCCAGCATATTCTCCCTGTGCCTGTAGGTTCTCCCCAAGCACTTTGGCTTCCAAAGACATGCATGACAGGTTAATTTATGACTCTAAATTAACCACAGATGTAAATATAGGCATAATTTGTCTGTTTCTGTGATTTAGTCCTGTAATAGACTGGTGAACTGTCCAGGGTGTACCTTGCCTCTCGCCCAGTGATATCTGGCCTCCTGCTGCCCAGCAGCCGTCAACTGGAAAAGAAAATGGGATGGATATCATTAGGGCTGTGCGATATGACCAAAAACTCATATCCCGATATAAGACATTTATTTTTAATAACTATATAAATCAAAAAGATTTTATATTTTATGTAAATTCGGTAAATCTTGGGCAACTCGATGTGCGTGAAGTGCTTTCAGCTGGGCGTCGTGTACCCGGAGTCAAGTGTTTTGACCGATGCATGAAGCGAGAAAATTTTAAAAATAAGTTGTAATGACCGCTGTTTTCTTTGAGTATTTATAACACGGCACGCTGCGGGAAAATAGCCCGTTCTAAGGTTTATTTCTTTTAGTACCGGACGGCTCTTTTTACCTTCTCATCCGTAAACACTCTGCATACTCTTTCACAGGATTCAGTTTATTTTGAAAAATGTATACAGGATCTTTAGCTTTATTGTAAAAAGATTTATGTGGAAAATAAACAAGCGGGCAGCGGCGGCACGCAATGGTTTTACCGTCGAACGCATAAAACAGTCATACTGTGGTTATATAAAAAAGCAAGACCTTTTAGATAATACTAAAAATACTACAGTGACCCTCAAAACGATTAAAAAAATATGCCGTAAACAGTTTATTTTGCGACACCACGAAACAAACGATAGCGTAATATGAAACGATAGACATTTTTATATCGTCATCCGATATATATTGTCAGACTCTTTCATCAGCGGTCATGAAAAGCATGTTTTATCCTCAAGTAGAATCCCCTTTCCAAAAAAAGCAAGGACACTGTGTGAAATGTGGTGAGAAAATCCACCATTTTAAGAAAAAAATGTGTTAATTTTGAATTTGATGGAAGCAACACATTGCAAAAATGTTGGATTAAGGCCATGTTTACCACTGTGCAGATTCCCTTTCTCTTTTAACAACAACGTGAAAATCTTGGAACTGAGGAGACCAGTTGCCGAACTTTAGGGAGAGGAATGTTATCCCGTTCCTGATGGATATGGTGTTCTACCTGCTCAACAGTCCTGAGTCTTTTTTAATATTGTCTTGCTGAAACATGAACGGTCTTCCCTGGAAAAAAGATGTCATCCGGATGGGAGCATGCTGTATTTGGCACTACAACCTGTACATACTGTTTAGTATTGATGGTGTCTTTCCAGTAGCTTCACTTTCATAGACGCTAATGCACCCTCATACCATCAGAGATGCAGGCATTTAAAGTGAGCACTTATAGCATGCTAGATTGTCCATCTTCTCTTTAAGTCAGAGGACACGGAATCCACATTTTCTGAAAAGCACTTCAAATTTCGATCCATCTGACAACAGAAGAGTTTCCCCCTTTGTGTCTCAGTCCATTTTAAATGAGCTTTGGCCCAGAGATGGTTGCAGCGTTTCTGGATCCTGTTCACGTCGTGCTATATGGCTTCTTTGTATGATAGAGCAATAACCTACATTTGTGGCTGGCATGGCAGATTACGTTCTCAGAGGGCGATTTCTGAAAGCTTCCCTGAGACCATGCAGCGATTTCCATGACAGAATCATACATGTTTTTAATGCAGTACCACCTGAACCCCCGAAGATCACGTATCCGAAACTGATTTTTGACCTTGTCCCTTGCACAGAAGTTTTTCCAGATTGTGTAAATCCTAAGATATTATATCATTTAGTTTGTTACATATTTTTAAAACTTAACAATTTTTAGGAACATTCCAAAACCGCTCAGTAATTTGTAGATGCAGTTTTTTGAAGACTCAGTTGAACCACTGCCCAACTTCACTTCTTTCCCTCTCTGAGGCACTCTTTTAATACTCAGTCATGTTACTGACCTCCTGCCAGTTAATACAGCTGATTGCAAAATGAAATCGGAAACAAGTGCAAGTGCAACAAAATGTAAAATAGTTTAAATCACACATGAACATACCATACCCCTTCACTGCTTTCCCTGAAAATCCCCATTTTTCTTTTATTTGGGACATGCCGTATACGAAACTGCATGTTTCTTTTTTTTTAAAATGGCCTGTAAGCATTATAATGCAAAACATGTAGTTATTTTCTTGACCCAGTTAAACTAATGTAGGGCACCTAAGGTTATAAGATCCTGTGAAAAAAGCTACTTGGTTTAAATTCTACACACAACCCACAACATCTGGAGGCAAAATACTAGCTGCATAAACCGTTTTAGTCTATTACACAAGATCAAAACTACAGTTTCACCACCATTTTTTTTCTCTTTCTCTAACTCCTATAGTTGTAGCTATTGATTGGTTGAATATGCGAGAGCGGGAGAACAGCTGGTTCATGTTGTGCTCTGGCGTCAGGCCTACTCTCCCAGGATTGCGTACGTGGGTGTAAATCTTGGAGGAGATGTACTTTCCAAGTCTTGTGTGACCCAGTCATGGTGGTGGGCCGGGCTTGGAGCTTTCCGTCCAGCAGTAGGAGACTGAAAACAGATGGGGTGAAGAGCCAAGTTTGAGTCTGGGGGGATTCATTTGATTTTATTTTCTTTTTCTCATGTCAAATTGGCTATGTTTTCCTGCTCTGGTTGTTTTCTCAGTAAAGCTCGTCTGCTCTCCATGCCTCTGCTGTTTTCCACGTTGACTCTCTTCTCCCCTCAAATCGCATTATCTGTTGAATGTAACTCGACTTCCTTTCTCACAGCTTGTACATTCCTATCCTGAGGAACCTTATGTCATCTACTTTCTTGCACTCTTATTTCTTCAGCACTCCACTCACCTCCCTATTGTTTGTGAATTCCCCTTCAACCCCCACCCCCTACAATGTAGACTCTACTCCCACTCTCATGGATTCGTATTCAATCCCTTTTTCTCCACCTCTTTTTTATGTTTCTTCTCCTGTTTCTTCTTTCTTCCATTGCCAGTCCTTTCACCTCCCATGTCCCTCCTTTTTCTCCTCTCATCTCTCTGCATCTCATCTGAAACCTCTGCCTTAATTCCTCCCATCCCTCCAACCTTATTCTCTGTCCTCCCTTCCTCACCCACTCCATCCTCTTGTAACAGCTTGTGGAATGACAGTATAACATATGAAGCCAATCATCTCTGGGAGCGGTTCTGAAATATTTTCTATTTTCCAAGCCCTGCAAGGATTCTTTCTTTTTTTTTTATTCTCCACTGGCTTCTCTGTTTTCTATTTTCTTGACATCCTCTGTTATAAATGTTTGATGCTTGATTATGTCAGTACGATTGCTATGCAATAAAGCGAGGTAAAGCGATGGCCACCTGTGAGCCACACTGGTAATCAACATAGGGCGATTGTCATTTACTCACTTTTCTCATAGAGGAACTAAAATCTAAGCATACATTTAAATAAAAGTAGTTAAAAAGTTCATTAATTTCACTTTTACCTAATTCTATCATTTTTTTCTTTTTTATTATTCTGATTATTGTCACTGAAACTATATTGAGAAGCTGAATTTGTGATCTTTTTGGCTACTGTTCAAGCATCGTATAAAATCCCAAAGTGCCGAATCTCGAGGGATCTTTCTAGTCTGTTTTTAAAAACCAGCATCAATTTTAGTTCATCAACTTCCAAACAGATTGTATGTTCATCTAGATGAACAGAAATGCTCACATGTCTCAATCCTCTGTGCAGTAGAGGAAGTCTTTGGCAAACCTAATAACATGACATCAGTGAACACCGCACTTACTTGGTTAACATGAGTGCACACCCTGTATTTAATGAGCACCAGCAACCGGCTGTAGTCGCTAACACACACTGAATGCACTCTGTACTCTTTAAGTCACATTTGGTAAAAACTATTGTACTCAGCTGTTTAGGGAGACATTTACCTTCATGTTATTTAGTTTAATACCACAGAGAGACTACACAGATTGCTGATTTTCATTTTGTTATTCGATTATTAATAAAATCGCCCTTACTAGGCAATGTTAGCCAAGTCACTCAAAATCTCTCAAAGTCTTTATGACTGACACTGAGTTTTTTACGCTTGCTGTGAACACAAACAGTTTAGGTCGTAAGGATTTTTTTAAATTCAAAATAATAAATAAGTGTGAATCACAAACTTTTTAATATCCCACTGTGGCATTTATTCTGCTGGTATATGAAAGTATTATCTGGGCCAGCTAGTGTATGTGCATGCTACAGTAGCTTTTTAATGAGAGACCTGGGTTGCTGCACACTCAGCTTCCATATGCAACCCCCACCCCCCCGGCCCCCACCCCATCTCCTTCTGTTTCTCTCTCCTGACAGGTCGTTGGATAGCGGGTCTTAACAGGGGTCCCTGTTGCCCAGCGATGCAGGCGCTTCATATCGGCTCTACACTGTCTTTTCAAATTCATATCTCCCTCGGGTCCCGTGGGTGGCAGCTTTGGATGCAGCCTAATCAGAATTCTCCTTCTTGTGAGTCCACGTTGTGTAAAAGGGCCTGTGTCTGTGTGTGGGAAAGTGTGCGTGTGTGTGTGCGTGCTTGTATGGGATAAGTATAAGAGGATAGAGCTATCTTAAAGGTCTCACATGTGGGAGCCGAGACTCCTTTCAGAGATAATTCTTGCTATGTCGTGCAAGATTTCGTCTTGACAGAAAGGGCTGGGATCATACATTTAAGAGTGTGTGTGATAAGCAGGGGTGTGGTGGAGCAGCACTAGCAGAACCTGAGCTTTGTGAAACAAGTTTGTAGCTGTTTATTATAACCTTAAGCAATTTGCCACAGTTCATCAATCACTGTCATCCTGACACCTGAAAATGTAGGTCTGACTCTTCTTTCACATGGTGTGGTTCATTAGAAGTGAGAAGGTAATCCAATCTTGCTGCAGTAGATGACCCCAAATTGCATTCCTTTAGGGATATTAGATGATTGGTGTTCACATCTGTCAGCCCGCTGTTCCAAGTTTCAAGAAGGCCAAACTTAATTGCAGTATGGACTGGTGCGCATACTAAGGTGTTTCTTCAAAATATACCTGAAGACTTTACTTTAGACTTGAAAGATTCACCTTATAGCAAGAAGCTTGTAAATTGTAAATAATGATAAACAATGAAAAGTG
Organism: Hemichromis elongatus; assembly: GCA_015108515.1. NCBI lineage: Eukaryota > Metazoa > Chordata > Actinopteri > Cichliformes > Cichlidae > Hemichromis > Hemichromis elongatus. Next base: position 12,548 of record VUQR01013951.1, on the reverse strand, counting down.
GCTAAACAATTCTGTGCATTTGGCACATAAAATGTAACATTTTATACATCAATGTGCTCTCATCTTGCTGTGGCAATATAGGATACCAGTTTTGAAAGTATCAAGAAGGCTGGTTGGTCGGCACAGCCTGCTTGATCCAGTCGATCCCTTTTACTGTTCTTACATTGCTTCTTTTATCTATAATGTGGATGTATAATATGAACTTACAACAAGGCTGAAATAAGAACGTAATAATGGTGTTACTACTAAATTATCTGTGTAGTTTCTGTATAATAAGAAGGAAACAGAGCTGCACAATACAAAAATGCTTGTTTCTATTTAATAACATAACAATAACTTATTGAATGGCACAGACTGAGAAGAATAAAAATGATATTGGAAACTTTTTTTCAGTTTATGTATA
>VUQR01013951.1:0-12125 GCA_015108515.1 Hemichromis elongatus | reverse complement strand
ATATATATATATATATATATATATATATATATATATATATATATATATATAGATAGATAGATAGATAGATAGATAGATAGATAGATAGATATATATATAAACACCCCCATACTATCATCAAAGTATATCTGTGCAGCAATTTAAACCAACCTACATAACAGTTTTCCCTGAATTTAGAGCCCAAGATAAGTCAAAATTGTGGCCATTTACTCATCTCTCTTTCCCTCTCCTGAACTTTTCAGTGGCTAATCGATGGGTGAGCAGCATTAAAGGAGATGTGTAAATGAGTCCAAACGACTGGGCATTCACAGGCCTCATTTCCTCACTGATTAGATCAGGATCTCCTCCCATACAATGATGTTTTCATTATTCTCCACTCCTCTCCTTCTCTTCCTCCTTTTTCTACTCTCCTTTTGTCCATTTGGTGAGACAGCTAGATCGCAGCAGGCCTACACACCTTCATCTACTGAATGAGCTGAATTACGGCTATTGATTATGTGCCTGACATGTACCCTTAAAACAAGTCTTGACCTCACAATTCAGTGATTTGCATTATAGATAGATTAGGTATATTTAGCTAAATGTGTTTCCTGAGTCACTTTATGGGCATGTATCTGTGCTAATGAGACAAAAATCAAGTGCCCAATTTCACTCATGAAAAAATGTGTTGTTTCTTGTTCTTCCTCTCTTTATATTTTATTTTCGTCATATGTTGCACTCAGTCTCACCCCTTCTATCTTTTTACCCAATTAAATGTCCCTTATTGGCATGAGTGTTATTATGTGCAATCCTGCCAAACTATCTGGTTTCTTTACCCAGTGTTAACCCCCAGTTACAGAATACATTTACCCGACTGTACAACAGAAATACTCGACATCCTCCGATATCTACCACCAGTAGCCAATCTTCTCGGTATATTGGTGAGATTGTTCCTAATCAAATTGATCTAAAAATATATTTAGCAGCTATAGCGTTCAAAACATTTATCAGTGTCTGCAAGATACTTTGCCTTTAAAGAACCTCGCTAACCCCCCCACCCCCATCTTTAAATTTCTTTATCAGTTTCCAAGTAACATCACTGATGGTTGTTCAGTGTATATTTTGTAGCTTTGATGTTAGTTACTGTAGGAAACGGGCAAATCCCGACGAGTTCTACACTGCTTCTGTTGCTAAGATAAAAAAAACATTGCATTTCTCCTATTTCTCCAGAGATTCACATTGTCCCAAGTGGTTAATTAACTTCTCATCCCTTAAAAATCTATAGTAAACATTAAATACTGAACATATTGTATTTAATATTTACTTTAATATAACATAAATAAATAAATCTAGGCAATACGCGCAAACACACACATGCACATAAATTACTCATTAAATTGCACAGACATAAGAACAACAAGTAGATACATAAGAGACACAATCTCTCACAGTAACAGATTTTCATCTTACATAAAGGATTAGGATGATGAGTTTTGTCTGCATGGTACGTTAGCATGATTAACCTAATCTTAGTCTATTCACAAGAGAGTCATTTCGATGAAGACGTCACTTCATATCTGCTTTGTTGCCTGGACTTCCATCAGAGCTAAGCTTGTATATATTAATTATTGATTTCAGCTGCAAATGAGTTCCAAAATATTCACTTTAAATACAATTTTAAAAAAAAGATATTTCAGTTGTTGTATGATAAGATTTTTATGAAAAAAAAAAATTTTCATGAAAAAGATATCCATATTTTTTTTATTTTGTTTTGGGGATTTTTTTGTGCTGTTTTAGGTCAGAGTTGAGACACAGTTAATGGATTCCCCATATGTTTACATACAGACCCAAACACTCACTCTTGTGTCTGTCTGCTGACCTCTTCCATATATTCTGATGATCACTTAAACCAAAGATTCAACATTTTATTTCATTGGTCCATAAGACCTGTTGTCACTGATTTTCAGTCCAGTACTTGTGTAATGTGGCGTATCTTAAACTTTTCTCTTCGTTTCCTTTCTTTAAGGGCTTCATGACAGCCGCCGTTCCACTAAAGCCATTTCTCATGAGGCTTCAAGGAATAGTACAAACAACAAACAGTAGATGGATAAACTCAACTCATCTCTTAGGTTCTGTGACAGGTCTTTCCTGGATTTGATTTTATTTTCTATTTACTATTTTATTTTCTATTTCAGAAGAACATGACTTTCAGTTGAAGTTTATTACCATAGACTTCATGTTATTTTTAATTTGGGGCTTCTCTTGTCCATTGTCCCTTTTTCTAGGACACAGTACACATCATACTGAGATATGCCAATATCTTGGCATGAGCGTAACTCTTTAGCAATCACCTTGTTAGTATCACAATACTATTTTATGTCTTTTAAATTAGGTCATCTGTGGCATTTTCCATTGATTCAATGAAAGAAATCTGAAAGTTTTCTATTTTTATTTTTAATTTAACCCTCTAGGGTCCGAGGTATAATTGGCCGTTTTTGACTACTTTTAAATTTACCTCTATATTTCACCTTTAAAAGCTGTTTATCTTGCCTTGTTTGGTATAATTTTTTTCAACACAACCTCAAATATCTGAAAATGCAGTTATTTCTATCGCTCCTAAATCTTCCCCCTCTACCTAAACAACCAAATGCCACATGTTGCCATATCTTTTTTTTGATTGGTCGACATGGTATATTTTTCCACTAATAGGGAAAGGGTGTTTTTTCTTTTTCTTTTTCACTCGCAAGCGGAGAGTGTTTGCTAACACTGTCCGTAGAAATTGCTGTTCCGAGTGTTCCCACTGTAAACAGCGCTGTTTTATTCAATAAAAAACATTGCGTGTATTTTTCATCATAACTCTGGTTTTACGTGGCCTATTAACACGATTTAAAAACTGGTATATAGTTTGAGGTCCGCACTTTCGAACCAAGTTTAAATGAAGACTCTGGGTCGCTGCGTCTTGTTGCTGTGTTGTCTTCAAGTGGTCATGTGATTTTGACACGCGGGCGCGTCCCACGACCCCAGAGGGTTAATATGACCTGTTAGTAAAACAGTACAAGTTAATTCAAAGCGCACCTTTAATGCAGGTTAAATAAGACGTCTAAAAACATAAAGAATCTGTTCGACGGTTTTAACAGTCAAGTAACATACAAAGGTAGATTTACAGACACTGAGGTAAAAACTAAAGGGAAGACAGCAGGTGATAATAATCAAACACAATGAGACAGGGGAATTAAATAAAATGTAAAACACAACGAGTGACTACCAAAATAAAACAGGATGTGAGACACCATAAATGGTTAACACACACACGAGGCGAAACTAAACATAATGGAATTGACACGGAAGAATAAAAGGATGAAACACTGGTTAAGAATAAATAAAAATCAACAAATGAAACTATAATCGTCTAATTATTTACTCTCACTTTGCCATCATTCAGTCTAAGCCTCTTTATAAACCCACTTCTAGACCAAGATTAAAGATCTTTACAGCAAAGGGGTGTTCTACTGAAATAAGTGTAGAGAACAACCAATGAATGCAGTCAAAAGTATAATGGAGCCCTCAGATAAATCTTCTTCTTAAAAGCCTCCTAAAGGAATAATAAGTCACCTTAATGTATTTAACAACTACATATTTGAATATAGATAATGCAGTGCCCGTTTATTACTGGTAATTACTGCTTTTGTTACAGTACAGTATAATATATTTAGCAGCTTAAGCAACTGTTTGATATATATTCAACTAAGTGTTGATATAATATGAACAATAAAAATAATTTGTCAACTGAAAAGAGCAGATCTGCATTGTCATATCAAAGAAATCCTGAGTAAAACATAGTGAAAGGTTTTTCTTCTTCTTCAGCTTGAAAGGACCTCTTAGACCTTAAGTTTAGCAGATCAATTTAACATTTTATCGTACAATAGCTTAAAGCTACACTCGACACACATAACAAGCATCAATTCAGACATACAGAGATAAGAGTTCCAGTGGAATTTCATGCGTTCTCTGAGTTCTTCTTGTGTTACACTGCCTTTCTTTTTATAACTACAAAGACCATTGACTAAAAACATTTGACCTTCAAAGTTTGCAAGCACGATTGCACATATTACTTGGATATACACAACAGATACACACTGTATTCATGCATTCAAGGAGAAGGAAAGTTTTAAAGTATCGGCTTATATGAATTGGGAGATAGTGTGATGTCCTCCTGGCGCAGGGAGGAGTTGAGTTACATGCAGTTTAAGTGTCTCCTTGCTGCACAGCGTGTTCCTTAATGTTACTCCTGCCAACAATAAAGAACACAAAGGCCTGGTATGCTGAGCTAGCACTTCTAGTTCCTCCTTTTCTCCTGTATTAAGGAAGAAAGATCAAACCCAGACATGCACAAAAAAGAGCTTGGAGTATATATGAGTACTTGGTATAACGGTCATTGCATGCACAATTCTAACAGGGTTTGTTCAATAGCAATCTAGATACATGTTGCTAACCTTCCATAAATATAACTAATGCAACATGAACATCTTGGGTTTTTTTAAATTTAGACTTGAATTTTGATAGTCCAAACAACATCTGAGATCCATTAGCACAAGCTAATGTTTCAGACACACTAAAGTGAAAATAGTGGTTGCTAGTGATTGCACTGTAATTTTGTGAATTCAGTGATCTGCTGCATATAATTGCAGCAGCCAATTGGTCATCCAGTGGTGTGCAACACCATCATCCTCTGGGCGACCGCTTTTCATCAAATGGTGATTGCAAAGCTCGCTTGGTAGGAAGCAACCGCTCTCCAAATGATCACAGTCCAACACGGATGAAAGTGATCGTAATCACTTTCAGACCAATTGGCACAGGTTGGCAAATCTAATTTGTGAATGCAGACAGACTGGCAACACGTTGCTATCAGTTTGAGTTAGTTTGCACCAGTGAGTCAAAACTTGCCTGTAATGGGTCTTTTTGCAAAAGGGTATTGAACTCAGCTGCCAGCTGGTTGTATTCTCATTATATATTTCTATATAAAAGCAAGGTTGCTGAGATTCTCTACATTTTGTAGTTAAAATGCCATTCTGTAGCAATTGTTTCAAGTCCAACTTGACAATGAATGTAAGAAGTTGATGTGAATTTCTGTGTCTGTAGATGGCAACAAATCTACAACAGACAGCAACAGATTTGTGATTATCACTGATTTCTCACAGCTAATCACCATATTATCACAAACAGATTGCATATAATTGCCAGCTTGACATCATTTAGTTGCAAAGTTGTTGGTGTTTCATTGCAACCATTTTAAAATGCAAGGAGACTGCAAGTTCATTGCATACAGTTTTGGTTGACTGAGGACTCCAACCATTGTGTTTCTTAGTATGACAGTAGCACAGTTCAGTAAACGCTAGGCCAGCTACAGACAGAAAGAAATAAAAAGTAACTGTGATGTAGACATGCAAACATAAAGGTCACCCTGTATGACAGAAAAAATACAATCAGCAGATATAGCTTATATTTAGTCTAGTGTTTGTATTTTGATGAGAATGGAAATCACACTGTCTGTGTTACATGCTCTCATGGGTATTTTACAGGAATCTTTTTGAACACACAGAAGGATTATTAATCCCCTTTGTGATGATTTAACTTTTAAAATGTAAAATTGGTGAAGTCAGATCGTTTTACTTGAGAAGCCTACATCATAATTGCATAAATTAATTTGAAAATCTACCACATAACCTACAGATTAACCTGACATACACCTCCATAGAAATGTAATGCTGTTATCGCGACCGCCCTGCTCAGTATTATTGATTGCTCTTGTGCATTTTGGGGTACTTTTTACCCACAATGTTTTAATTTATCAATGAGAGAATAACAACACCATCTGAATATAAGGGAAAAAGCATCATGTTAATATAAGGACTCACAAAACTCAAGAAATTCCTCCAGGGAGATTGCTGAAACTATTGTAACAGACATGAAGGATTGTACAGAGAAGTGGAAAAAAATATTTGTTTTCTATCGGATGGCACTGCATATAAAACACCAGGACATGACCACAGGATCATTAACTCATAATGCACCAAACACAAGCATAACAGGAGGCAAAAGTGTCATTTACATCGGTTACATTGTAGACTCTTCAAAGATTCATCACATGAGTCTAAATCAGGCCTTACTTGCGATTTATTTATTTATTCATCTATTTATTTGTGATTGTGGTTTGAGCATGGTTAACAGTTGCTGTGTTGGTTTGGGAAATTTGAAGACAGTTCTTGATAAATTATCTTAAAATGTAAAATATCTGGCGGCAGGTGATAAAATCAATCTGAAAACAACATGATTTATGACTTGTCCATCAATGAGTCAGCCAAACGTTTCCTCTGTCAATGAGTCCAACGAATCTCAAGTGCAGTTTAAACTGCTGCAAGCTCAAAGCTCTTTGAAGTGATGAATGTGAAAAATGCTAGTTGAACCCAAAATTTCAACCTCTTTGAGAAGCTAAGTCTCTATCACACAAAGGCAGTATTGATGGCACTTAGTCCTTGAGCAAGATTAATTCAGATACCTTGGATGCTCTGCAGAGAATTGGATGTACACAATATTGAAGTGAGATGATGTTGCTATAGTAACAACAGAATCTTTCAGCCTCACTCACGATGTATTGTACTTAATGAACCTGACTAGACAGAATAAGTCTCTCCATTGTTGAACACCGACGCTGACTTCTGAAGGGACCCTGATAATGCCATGGAAATTAGCAAAGTGCTGTGGATGTGGACTTTGTACCTTTTTAATGTTGAGTGCTTATGTGATATGATACAGTGTGATGTAAGATACTTTACAATCCCCATGGGAAAACTTGTCTTAGACTCACGGCACTGTTGATCTGCGGCAATTGCACTGCAAAGAAGGAAAAAAATCAATAACAGCTGTCTGTCAAAAAATATGCATAAATTCTGACGTATCTGAACACCTACACAACAGATTGTTCATACTACCAATATATTCCTAAATTTACTCATTAAACTGTACCCCTGAAGGCAACAATGTGTTTAGAATTGGCAATGCAGATATTTTTTAGTTCAAGAGGTAAAAATGACTAATCTAAGCAGAAGAATTGACAATGAGGAACCAGAAGACACCAACCACAGGCGGAAACCCAAAAGCAAGTGACAAAAACATAGTTTTTTTAGCCTTATTATAATGGCACTCTACTTTTGGGGAAAGGATTTTTGCAATGCTTTTTTTATTTTATTTATTTGCTTTTACTGTAGCAGATGTAGCTAAGACTTGAAAAGCTACATGCATTGTTAAACAATTACATACAAGAAATCCACTTGCATTGTTGGCATAAAGCTTATCACATTGATACTTTATGCTGATCTGTTACCTAAAGAGAGAAAAACTTGTTCTGGCCAGGCAACCTTTATAAAGCAAAGTGCATACTATTTAACACCAGAACCAAATTATCTGCTTGTAAAAAAAAAAAAAAAGTATTTCTACACTTCAGTTTTTGGACCAATATTTAAGGAATCAGTTCACTTGTGTGATTTAAAATACACCAAATATGATTCCAGTACTTACATTTCAGACACGTTTAAATACAAGCGGAGTACGTCTCTTCAGGGCTGTAGAACGGTGCCCCCCAGTGTGCAAACAACCACAGATAAACACACAGCAGTCACGCAGTGCAGCCAGATATTATGAAACAACCACAGACAATGTGACATGTGAATGGAAACTTAGTGAGTTCAGCTGAAACTCTTGTGTTTAGTGTTTAGTGTAAGACTGCATGTTCCATCATGCCAGGTCTATAAGTACAGTAAGTCTTTATCTCAGTTATTTATCTCTCCTAGTATCTCTGTACAACACCCACCATACACCCCACACCCCTACCCCAGTAATGACCTCATTCCCACTCCTTGTCCTTTACTCCTTCTCTTTGTGTTTAGTGTGACATGTTCTGTATTTGCTGTAACGCTGTCTTCAAACCAAATCAGAGCCCTAACATTAAAGTAGAATTTCTTTATAACTCAGACCAGACTTTTTCTGCAGTACTTGGAAATCGATCCTTATTAGTATAGTAACATAAGAAAACACTCGCGCACACACACACTCTTTCTCTCTCTTTCTTTTAGTCTCTTTCTATTTCTTACCAACCCTAGCCAAAGCTGGCGTGTGCAGCGCTCAAACCATTCACGCTTAGTCAGCTGAAAGTGCGGATGCATCGTCTGAACCAAAAAAGCCTCTCTGCATTCCTGTGGCATCATCTAAAGGAACATTTCAGTAAAAAATCAGTCGTGCCATCCTAATGAGATCAAGATGGATTATAACCTGCACTATGCAGAGAGTTGCCAAGTCCTGACACGGCCCGCAATGTGCTAGGCTGCTGTTCCCTAAGATGTAAAAGGGCAACTTTTAATCTCATTTCCCCCCTCATAGAAAGGCATAATGAGTAATCGTGTTACCCATCAGCGCAGACTCTGTACTTGAGTTATGTGCATTACTGACAGTGAAAAATGGTCTGCCTGAAATTTAACCCAGCACTTACACTAAGGCGATACAGTATACTATATTCTTGCAAGTGTGTGTGTGTGTGTGTGTGTGTGCGCGCGTGTCTGCGTGCATGTGTGTATGTAAGAGACCAAGTGTGAGGAGAGGAAGAGGAAGAAGAATTTCTGCTCATATGCATACAAATCCAAAGAGCAAAGTAAAAGTACTCATGGAAATTAGTTTACCACTGAATTTGTCCAGCTCAGTTTAGTAATAGGACAGGACAGCACTGGGCTACAGAAGTTGTAAGTTCATGAGCACTATCACAAGCAGCCAAAGTGCATTAGCATTAGTGTTAGCATAATTAGACTCTCACAGAGACCACAGGCTTCCAAGAGACACAACAGTCATAAAGGCTGCAACTTAAACTGTAACTTTTAAAGTTGACCAATTTTGTGTATGAAGCATAATGTCTAAATGCCCACAAATTGGCTTAAAAAGGTAGAATGTGTTGAAAGATGATGTAGCCAGTCCACAGTAAAGTAGAAAAATCCTGTACATTCAGTCTGTCCAGTTTCTTTCTGTGTGTGTGTGTGTGTGTGTGTGTGTGTGTGTGTGTGCGTGCGTGTGTGTGTGTGTGTGTGTGAGGCTAGGCCTGGGACTGGGTCTCACTGGGCCTTGATCCCTCTGGGACACTGTTACTAAGGGTGGGGGATTCCCCTCTGTGCTATTCCCCACTGGTCACCACTGACCCCGCCTCCCTGGACTTGGGTCCTTGGTAGCTCTGGGGTGACTGGGCCTTTTGGTGTGGTTGCTGGCCTGCTCCCTTGGGCGTTTCGGTCCAGCGGGGTCAGCTGCCTGTTCCCTCTGGTCCCCTGACACCCCCACCCTTGGGCTAGCTCTTCCCTCAGCTGGGGTGGACGCATAGTTGACATTGGGACATGATCTTTAGCTCTCTTAGGTGCCGTGGACAGTAGGGTCTCGTGGGTCAGTCACTATCTGCCTCTGGCTCTCGGGGGGTGGCATCATTGCAGTCTCTCGCCCTGATTTTTCAAGTACGTTCTATGACAGCCAGTCACACAAACCCTTTCTCTCTCACACACACACAGCAAAATTGTGTATTTGTTTGTATAACTCTGGTTTGTCTTTGTGGTGCTGTGTATCATTTGGGAGCAGCAGTTTGAGATCCAGCATGTCTGTTTTTTGCCCCACCCCCTTTCTTTTCTCTTTTTTCTCCCCCCACATTAATTGATGATTCTAAATCAACTCCAATAGAAAGAAAAAAAAAAAAAAGAAAATCATTCATCTGCTTCCCTATTTATTTTATTTTCCACCACGGCAGTCAGATCAAGTATTACAGCAGATGCCCTTCCACTTTTACCTAGCCCTCATATTTATTCATCATGTTGCCATTCCAGCATCCCAAACAATGAAATCCATGTGGAACTGTTAGCATGCAGGTCAGGTGAAAGCTGTAATCTTTGCACATCGTTCACATAACAAGTGGACAGGGAATAAATAAGAACAACGAAGCTTACTTTTTATTGACATTCCAATCATGATCAAGTGACCGTGGAAAATATTCCTTCCTGTTTTTTTTTTTTTAGTATTCCTTCCCTATAAATAAAAGCAAAGATTCACCAAAACCAGTAGATCAACAATGATCTTTTACTGGTTTCTACTGAAATCATTTTACTTGATCACATTGCAGCCTCTGGTACCACTGATTATAAAATCATACTTAAGGTTTTGGCTGGTTTCGCTGCCTCTGTTAGATTGGGTTTCTTTGCCTCGTTCCTGTTTCTTTCATTTAAGGAACATTTCTAAATTGTGACATAGGGTCTACTCAGCTGAACTGGAAAAAATTACTCATGTGTTTGTGTCATCACATTTTGATTATTGTAATGCCCTGTTAAGCAGTTTGTACAAATCATCTCCCTCCACATAATACACAATGCTATAGCCAGACTATTTATACCTTGTATCAAGCAAGCACACATCACTATCATTCCCATTTTACACTCTTTACATTGGGTCTCAGTAGATTTTAGATTTAAACAGCCAAGCTCTGAATTAAATATCTCAGCTTCCTACAAAATATACTCATGCTTGCTATCTTTGTTCACAGTCTCAGAATCTGTTGGTTGTTCTCTGTAGACAACTAAAGACTAAGGCGATGTATAAACAGGTTTCTGTTGAGAATTTTATTGAATTATTATTATTTCCTTATTTTAAACACTACCTGTTTATTTTATTGTGTCTTGTTATGTCTTTTGATCCTCTATTCTGGCACTTGATGTTCTATTTATTTCATTCTTTTTGCATACAAAAAGCCTAATAAATAAACTTTACTCTCTTAGCTAAATCAGTTCTGCATACTTAAAATCAAAGTGTGTGAACAAACCAGCTCAAACTTGTTCATCCACACTTGGACAAAATTAGTCTGCTCTAGCTGCAACTCTAAAACTCTTGCCATACAGATTTGAACAAGAATTATTTGGCAAACGTGAGCTTTTGTTCATTGCCACTGGCCACTCGTTCTTTCTGAATCAGACAGATTTTGCAGCTTTAGTGAGATTAACCGTTGTTAGCTGTGGTTTTTACAGTTTGTAATGTCACCCTTTTTAAAAATGCAGCCTAAGCATTTTGACCATCGCCAGCTTGTTTTTTGGTTTTTTTTGTGAGACGCTGCGTGTTTATATGGTAGCAAATTGTCGGTCATTTAGTAGCCAAGCCTTAAAGGGATCTGTGCTTTATCATCTGTTGTATTATAAATAGGGCCATCAAAAAAAAGTAAATCTAATTTGACATTACTCTGAGCACTAAATATCAAATCTTGTTCATCTCCATTATATTTAATTGAGGGCAGAATCTCATGATTAGCTGAAAAAAGGCTTTTTATTGCATTGTGTATACAATTTAGGTAAACTGATTCCTATTAATGTAATGACTTTAAGGCAGTGTTATATGAGCTAATAAATACATCCAATGACTACATTTGATGGCTAAATTGAATGAATGAGAAAAAAGCACTTCCACATTAATTATGATTCAATTATGACATTAAAAAACATTTATAGTACTGTGCAGTAGGGATGCACCGATACCGGTATCTGGTATCGGCCTCGATACCACATTTTCTAAAGTACTCGTACTCGTTAAAAGTCCCCCGATACCAGGGACCGATACCACGGTCTGAGAAATGTCTATGTTTGAGCGGCGTGTAAGGGGTTAATCACGGATGCCGAGTGCCCGCCCCCAGGCCCCGGCTGTAGCTCAGAGCGGGAAGAAGGAGAGGCGAGACATGTCAGCCGTGTGGAACTATTTCAAAGTGAATGAAAACGACAAAACAAAGGCGGACTGCAAATTGTGCTCAGCGAAATTGTCCAGAGGAGGCTCAAAAGGTAGCGCATTTAACACAAGTAATTTAATCAAGCACCTAAGATCCCAACACGACAGCGAAGACAAAGAGTTTACCCACGCTTCTAAACAAACACAACCCACGCTGCAGCAAACTTTTGCAAGACGAGAGAAAATGTCCAGAGACAATCCACGTGCTGTGAAAATAACACAGGCAATTATCGAGTACATTGCATTGAGTGACCAGCCACTCTCGGAGGTAGAAAATGTGGGATTCCTGCGTCTCCTCCATGGAGCCCACA
>VUQR01013950.1:27449-38428 GCA_015108515.1 Hemichromis elongatus | reverse complement strand
TTTCCCCAGGACGGCAATGCCTCTTGCTAATTTTCCCCGAACATAAGTAATGTGTGGTTTCCAACAGATCTTTTGGTCAATGATCACACCAAGAAATTTTATTTCATTTACTCTTTCTAAATATACATTGTTAATACATATTTCTACTTTGATATTTTTCTTTTGGCTTCCAAATAACATAAATTTGGTTTTATCTAGATTCAATGATCATTTATTAATATCTCAAACCCCTTTTTTAATTTCGTTAATTCCTGTGTGATCATCTCCAAATCCTGTGCTATTTCCACACCTGAACAAAATATATTAGTGTCATCTGCAAATACTACAAACTTTAAAATCTGTGATGCTCGGCAAATATCATTTATGTACATAATAAACATTTTTGGACCCAATACTGAACCTTGAGGTACTCCACAAGCAATCTCCATCAAATTAGATTTATATTCATTTATTTGTACATATTGTTGCCTATTCCCTACATAGCTTTTTAACCAGTCCAAAACCACTCCCCTAAACCCGTACCTTTCCAGTTTTTTAAAAATAATTTCATGATTTACAGTGTCAAATGCCTTCTTTAGGTCTAAGAAAACTCCAAGTGCGTACCTTTTATTATCCATACATTCCGTTATTTCTTCTATTAAGTCTATCTATCTAGCTGTGGGTAGTGACCATAAGAACCAGATCGCGGATACAAGCGGCGGAAATGGGATTCCTCCGAAGGGTGGCTGGCCTCTCCCTTAGAGATAGGGTGAGAGGTTCGGCCATCCAGGAGGGGCTCGGAGTAGAGCTGCTGCTCCTTCCAATCGAAAGGAGCCAGCTGAGGTGGTTCGGGCATCTGACAAGGATGCCTCCTTGGTGCCTTCTGGGTGAGGTGTTCTGGGCATGTCCCACCGGGAGGAGGCCCCGGGCCAGACCCAGGACACGCTGCAGAGATTATCTCTCTCTCGGCTGGCCTGGGAACACCTTGGTGGACAAGCTGGAGGAGGTGGCTTAAGGAGAGGGAGGTCTGGGCTTCTCTGCTCAGGCTGCTGCCTCGGCGACCCGGCCCCGGGTAAGTGGAAGAAGATGGATGGATGGTTGGTTGTTTTCTAAACATTGACTTAACACTAGAGTTTGAATGAGTCCATAATGTCATTGGAAAAGTTTTTTCAATAGATATCTAGGGGACGGGACAACTTATCACAACATGTAAAACCTCCTGGTGGTGATTAGAGAGAATGCAGGTTTAAGATACTCCTGCGTTGGCTTCATTTTTCTACACTTGCAAGTTAAGTCCAGCTTTTATACTAAGACTAATGCAGGCGTTCATTTAACTTTTGTTCGATAGATGTTTTAAGTATTTTCTTAAATTTGTTTTCTGCTTACTTAAGAATATACTTCTAAATGCTGAAAAAGTGCAACATATCAAAGTTTTTGTCAGTCTATTGTGTACATTTACATCCTGCTTTGAAGGACTTGTGTTTGGAGCGGGTTTCTCCGTGCGATGAACGTGTTATCAGATTTCATGTGCTACACGAGCTGCGGCACGATGTCAGTGTCGACTCTCCATGCAAACTTCACTTTACTGTAACTGTGAAAATCTGTTCTTCTGTCATGTTTTTATGATCTGCTGCTGCTCATTTCATTTTGCATCTAATCACCGCTGACGATGACGTGAGAAACGGCAGCAGAGAGAGAGCGTGATGGAAAGAAAAGGAAAAGAGGCGAGAAGAAAGGACGAGCGGAGGGAAACAGAAAGAGACGGAGGCTAATGGATGTCTACAGGGTCGCATAAATCACACACATTCTGTGTGACAAATTGATCGCCCTGCTGCAAATTTTCCCCAGTGCAGCAACTGACAGGCGCTGTGTGCATGTTTGAGTGTGTGTGCTTTCAGGAGGAGCCGACAGGAAACAGCAGAGAGAGAAGAAGAAAGAAACAAAACAGGAAGATGGAAAACAGACTGAAGTGAAGGTTAACAAGGACTGAGCAAACTCTGTGTTGTCTCTAATGGCTCAGTCCCTCTAGAGTCAAAATAGGACAGCAACCTCTCTGCAGCTAGGGGACATTGGGGGGTGTCTTGTTTTTGCATTAAATTTCATTGCATAAGGGAACCAAACGCACCTGTTCAGCCCACAGTGACGCTCTGGGCGACCACTCCTGTAACACACTAGCACAGGTTGCCTGGTGGGAGGCAACCTGTCTGCAAACAATCACAGTGTGATTCACACCGACTACAGCTCAGTCTCACACAGACTGCTGAAGGTGTGCAAATACCTGCAGTCTCATTTGTAAACAGCAGCACATTGTGATTAATCTGATCTCAGTTTATCAGTGTAACTGAGATCAAAGCGACTCATCGGGCCTTTGTGCCACACGGGGCTGAACTCGGCTCTTTCTGTTTCTGTCATATTATTGCATAAAGACCTGGCAGTAGTTACTTTGCAGTAAAATCGCCATCCTCCAGCAACTACGTCACTAAAAACGTCTGCTGTAAATCTTTGGGGTTGTGACCTGACTCTGATTGTAGGTAAAAAGGTTAATTGTTTTCTATTTTTGACAATTTGTCACATTTAATTGCTGCTTTTTTTCACAGTTTGCATCAAATTGCCAACTTGACAACATCCAGTCATACAGTTGTGGTAGACCGATTTGATCACCGTCTTGACGCACTGATGTTGCTTTGACAACGCCAACATCTGGTCCTTTGTCTTAGAAGCAACCATTTCAAAGGCGACAGGCTCACAAGTCCAGTGCACACAGTCACAGTGATTTTGGACTTGGTGTTGCATTGTTTACCTGCAAAGATTCAACATAACAAAAGCCAGGAACCAGACCTGTTTGTGGTTTCTTTGTTTGTTTGTTGTATAGTTCAAAACCTCTTAGAGGACAAACTCGGTACTGCAACAAAACAAAATACAAAATACCATTACCGCTGTTTCTGCACATCATGCAATTCTCCATGTTTGTAACTTATGCATTGTGCTGCTATCAACATAAGAAGACACGATTATATGATTGTGTCAACTTTTGCTGCTATTTTTATAATATGTTAGTATAGAACATTAGAGATTTAGAGGTTATAGATGATAGAGATTTGCAACAGTTGAAAAAAATCGAATTTGTGGAAAAAATTTCAAATGCAATGAAGTTTTTTCCAGTTTTGACTTCTTCTTCTCTTACACCACCCGTGATGAGCCAGATCCATTTATGTGCCACAGATGTGGATGCAGCAACAATAAAAAGCCAAAAGCAAGTGGAACATTAGCTAATGTTAGTCAGCAAATAGACTTTTGCCTAAATAACAGAATGTGACAACTATTTTGAACACAAGCTACCTGTGGTTAAGAAAAAACCAAGGTGACTCCTCCACTGCCACTCCCTTTTTGGTTAGCTTGTTTCCCATAGTTTGTTTCTCATTGTGACTCATCTGCAAGCACTTGCTGACTATTAGCCAAAATAATTCTGCTGCAAACCAGAGTAAAATTGTGCTAGAACTTATATACTTACTTTATACTGAAGCCAAATGTTCTCCATCTTCATGTTTCACTAAAGTTGCCGTCTTCGTTTTTGGATTTCACATTGACTCTCATCAGTCTCCAGCAACCACATAGCAACCAGTGAAGGAACCCATAACTTTGGTTGGCAGATGATCACGTAATAGTCTCTAGACCAGTGTGACCAGATCTGGATTGACGCTACACGGTCACACGACCATAGTGGTGGATAAATTAATGCCATGTCGTTAGTGGTCACACGACTGCAAACTAGGGAAGGGTGATCAAAGTGATGATTGGGGCTTCTCTAACCAACTGGTGACGTCGGGCTACAATTGTCTTTAATTCTCCTCTTGGCAAGTAAAGTAATGTTAGCTACACATAGCTAGCACAGTGTAAGGGAAGTCCACACAGTAAGCGACTAGCAGAGATGTAATCATTAGTTATCCTTGATCATCCTTCCATTCTCTTCTGCTTTTCTTTGTCAGTGTCGTGGGGGTGATGGAGCCTATCCCAGCTATCATCGGGTAGAGTTTGGACACTCTGGCCACGTGTCCAGGGCTGGATTGTGAACCTTAATGATGCTCAGCAGCTCAACAGGATGGCAGGTCAAGCCATTTCCGGTGATGCAAAGCAAACATGAGGGCGGTTAGCTAGCTGTAACCTGTTAGGTCAGATACCCGAGTGAAAGAAATAATATCATTTTTGTTCTACTTTTTATTATCAAAAATTATTTGTTGTTAACTTGGCAAAAAATTTGTTTTTTAGTGTAACAATTCAGTCCTTGTTTTGGTGCCCCCTGGTGGTCGGGTTGTGATAAACACACACACAGTAAGCAGCAATCTTTCATAGAAAATGTGTGAAAGCTGTCATAACAGAGACGTTTGTGGTGTGTGTGTGTGTGTGTGTGTGTGTGCAGGCTGTGGAAACCTCTGCGTGTCTGTCAAAGCAGCGAGCCGCAGAGGGAGGAGGGAGACACACACTCACACACACACACACATGTGCGCGCAGGCGAGAAACATCGTGTGGGAGAGAGAGCGAGCGGCGTGACAGGTGAATAATCAGAGCTGCAGCGCCGGCCGTCACGGAAACGAGGCCTGACAGCACCGACAACGCCGGAGACACGCACACAAAGAAAGACACACACACACACACACATAGAGAGGAAGGCTGGATTAGGTTTAAAGCACACACACAAACACACACACTCAGGAATCAATCACAAAAAACTTTAAACACGCTCCTCCACCCCCTCCTGCTGATGACCTTTGACCTTTAATTTTCACACTTTGCCTTCATTCCTCCGCACGCAAACATTTACACACAAACTAATGAAAACTGTTTTCATGTGTGTGTTAATTATTCTGGGCCCAACCTCCCAAACACTAATTGGCACTCTGACACACACACACAGAAACACACACACACTCACTCTGCTGCACAGTGATATGTGGCGCGTGTACGTACAGTGGTGTTACCACAGCGCCCCCTGCTGACTTCTTTATTAAAGTCTGTTAGAGGACAAACTAGAAAACACTCTAACCTTAAATAAAATATATAGAAAAACGTATAAAATCATTTCAGATAAAATAAAGGCGGAGCTTCATTTCTGTTGTTTGTCTGAGCTCAGTCAAGTCCCTTCACAGGTAAGTCTCTACCTGGCAGCCCTCTTTAAAAAACCTCTGGGCTTTTATTTTGAAGTCTGAGTGTATTATGACCTCATACATATGCATCATGCACTTGCATTAACTCAGCCTTCTGCAGTCTGGACTGTAACTCATTGCACTGAAAAGCCCTTTGCAGATGGGGACAGCCCCTCCGCTGTGACCGGTAGCATGCACTCGTGCTGTTGTGTCTCACTGCATCGTCTCCAGTTGGTCCAAAATGCTGCCGCTCGTCTGCTGACTGGCTTCTAAATGTAAGGAGCATGTAACCCCAGTTTTGGCCTCTCTACACGGGCTTCCTGTTTTCTTACAGGATCCAGTTTAAAATCTTATTTTTTGTTTTCCAATCACTAAACAGCCGAGCCCCTTCTCCCCTGCCTGAGCTCCTATGTATTTATTTATGCTCCAGATGAACCGACAGGTCCAATCTAACCTTTCTCTATTCCACAGACTAAACTCCAGTCTGTTCCTCTTAACATTAGCTCGGCTAATAAATGACTAAAGATGCGTTTTTATGGTCTGGCTTTCACTCACATTCACCTAAACATTTTGGGTTTTGTGGTTGTTTTAGTTTTTATTAACCTTTTGTTATTTAATCATTTTTCTATATTTTACTGCATCATCGTTGTGCATTTTATTTATTTTAGTGACATTTTTACTTTGTGCATTATGGACTGTTTGGAAATGTGCTTTAAAAATAAACTAATAAATAAATAAATTTGACCTTGATGTAAATGTGAGCACACCAAGACAAAAAGGACAAATGTCCATTAACTATATTGTTGGGACAGTTCTTCCATTTGTTCCCAGCATCAGGTCGTACTTCACACGGCTTCGTTGGACGCTCACCACGTGGAAGCTGATGGTCGTATTTGAGAGCAGGGATGTAGCGAGCCTGAGAAACTCTGGTGGATCAAAAACACGCAGTGGAGGAGTTTTACTCTGAGACAATACGGTTAAATCGAGATTTCAGATACTAATCGTAACTGTTGGGTAAATTATATCAAAATTTTGAGATAACAATTTCAGAGAATTTCTCCAACATATTGAGATAATGACCAAAAGATTTTCATAACCCAGATTTATGAGCTAGTTACCCCGCATTCTGAAATATTAACCAACACGTCTGAGCTACTAGCCGTATATTTGGGGTAAACTATCTGCAAAAACCGAACTGGTGACCCGAGGTTTGGAGAAAACCCTACACTTTGGACATAAATGATTTATAAATTTTATATAGTTTACCCAAAATAGTGAAATAACGACCCGATGTTTTACGGTAATCCAGGCCTTTAAGATAATTAGCAAAAATTTTAAGATCATTTACTGAGAATTTTGAGATAATCGATCCAAAAGATTTAAATAATGACCCAAATATTTTGAGATGACCCACAATCCTGAGATACTATCAATACATTTGAAGTAAATATCTAAAATCTGAAATAGCAAACAATAATTTTGAAATAACCTCAAATCTTTAATGACCCCAAATTCTGACATAGTGTTGAGATAACGAGCTAAGACCCAACCCAACGGTTTGAATGTAACGTTTCGATATTTATGGGTTTTGTTTGAGGACCAGGAGAAGAACAGAAACCAACATCGTCCAGACGGTTTTATGTCGGCTCGCCTCACCGAGCTTCAGCGTCTTGGATGGGCGCTACGGTATTTACCCGACAAACAAATTAAGGAGAGTGTTCCTATTAAAAACCCGTCATACTGTTATACTGAAATATAATAATAATAATAGTAAAATATAATACAGTTGGTCTATTTAAAAAACATTCAAATTGACCTTTTAGCCACTTCAGCACTAAGCAGCTGACGGTTTGTGGCAGCTGAGAGGCGTTCACTGACTCCTCTGTGCTGGAAACGCTCTGACAGCTGAGTTTAGTCATTTCAGCTCCGGGGTCAGAGGGATTATGGGAGATTACAGGCGAAAGCAGGCGTGATTGGCCGCACACGTCCTAATAGTGTTTCCATGAATTTAACGATTGACGAGATTCACCTGCTGATCTGATGCGACCCAGAATAACCCGGCGAGGACGACTTCCTGTTAATCAGCATTTTAGCAGAGCTATAAAAAAAAAAGGATTAAGGCAGCATTTGATGCTTTTCTTTGTCAGAGCATTAATGTGGATGTTTGTGTTTAGAGCAAGCAACAAATCTGAAACAAGTCAGCACCGGTGATCTGTAGGGTTTACTGGCTACACGAGACAAATGAGGTTTTATATACATCTTTAATTTGTACCAACTTTCTGTGGATGATCATGATTTATTGGTTTAATATTAATTTATTAACACACCTACGTATATCTGTAGGGTCACGGAGAATAAATAACGCGTACGGTTATGACTAATATAATATCGAACCCTGAACCTGAAGGTCAAGCAGCTCAATTTAGGCAAAACAAACCTAATTACAGCTTTTCGTTCACTTAACAGTCACATATTTGTTAAACTTAAAAAAACCCACGAGCTTCCTTCCTGTTTAAATAAAACTGAGTCATTCAATGGCAGCTCATTAAATTCGTCCCGGCTGACATCACAGGTTTGCCTGGAAACAGATTTCATGGTGAGGATGCACTTCTCCGTAGGAATCATGCAGAGTTCCAGGTTTCCAACTGTAAACTGACCCAAAAGGTATAAAGGGCTGTTTTTACATGTGTTATCTCGACACTACAGAAACACAAGCATTTCAATGATTCACGCTGAAGTTCATCTGGATTTGGTGCGTGGCGTCACACATGGGGAACGTCACACTGGCCACCTGCTGTGGTGACGCCTGTGAATACGAGAAGCTCCACTCCTGAGAGTCCACGTCGATACTGACACGCTACCCCGAGACCTTTATTAAAGGGTTTCCTCCCGAGGCTTCTCGTGTGATGCGTTCGGTTAGCCGGACACAGTTTGTGGATGAATCCATTACTCGAAAGCAAATGATGACCTCTGCAAGACGCCAACAACTCAACCAAGCCTGAGCAGGTATTTATCACCCGGGTGGGGAAAAGACATTTGTCCCGTCTGTGTAACGCAGGCTTTAGCAAACGTTTTCCCTTCAACTGCAACAACAACAAAAGCCAACACTAGTGTTGTCACGGGAACACGTGGTCCCGAGCTGCTCGTGGTTGCAGACATCACCAAACGATTGTTTCAAATGTGGTCGGAAAAATGTAATGAAGGAAAAAGACCAAAAATACACACGAAAAACTTTTAATGGTCAAACTGGACAGAAATAGAAAAACCAATAAGCATCAGTGTATGTACACCCAGCATCTCACACACACACACACACACACACACACACACACTCACACACACTCACTCTCCAGAACTGTTCTTTCAATTCATTCAAATAAAGCTTTGAGACGACAAAACATTTACTTCTTTAAGTTCAGTCCAATTAAATCAACAAAAATCAGCCAATAATTATCCGTTACACCTTCCGAAGACAAAAAGCCCTCCTCCACTCTCCTCCTTTATTCAGCTGAAACCAGACACAAACACTGGTTTCTGCCAAACTTTGGGTTTCACTCCTTCGAATGTTCCTAAGGTGCTTTAGTCCGCTAACAAACGGACGAACTGTGACGTCTTTAAAGTATCAGAACATCCACATTTCAGAAGCTACAACCAAAGAAGTGAGGATCTGTGGTCTGGTTACGATCGATTGTCAACAGGATGTTTACAGGTTACCACGACAACTGGGTTCTTCTTACTACTGGGGAATGTAAGGACTCCTGTTTCCTCCTTTTGTGCGTCTAAAGCTGGACAGAACGGTCACACCAGCCTCTTTTGTGCTCTCGCGCGTTTGCATAGTTTGGATTTTGCAGCATGAAATGAACGATGTCAGGAGATTTTTTTAAAGAACAAACAGACGTCAACCCTGAAAACAAAAAAACAGCCCACCACCAAAAACAACCCACAGGGAAGTCCACTCAACATGTTTTAGCTCTTTAACTACAAGCTGCTGAAGGGAGCTCGGAGCAGTCCACAGGTTTTAGGACTCTGATGTGTCCGATCTTAACAGGATGTCAAACGGTGGACTCAGGTGTTTACAGCATACCAGACAGATTACTGACTTTTTAGCTCAATGGGATCCCACAGGGATTACACCGGGATCCTCTTTCATTTAAATTTGTTTACTTTGGATTTTATTTTAAGGTTATGTTTTTTTTTTAAGACCAGGGGTATCCAACTTCCTGTAATCACATTCCACGTGATCGAACTCCAGCAATCACCAGCAGCGAGCCGCTGATCAACTAAAGTCTTTCACTGTTGGTTTGTTTTGCACAAAGTCGTGTGTAAACGGTCTCTGCAAACTCATCACCGTACTGACTCCCTGTTTAGTAGCACAGATCCAGACCTGATTCAGAACGTTACAGCTTGAATCCGTTGTGTGCTCAGTGACCTACACTGACGTCACTGCCAAGTGTCTGCCGTAATAATGACATCAGCATCAGTGTGTTTGCCAAAACGAGATCCAAACAGCTGCCAGCGAATACAAAAAAGTGGCATTTAGGATGATTTAACGCCCCTCACAAGGACTCATAACTCATTGTTCATTATTTGACAAAAAAAATGCCCAAATGGTTCCAGTCACACAATCACAATCAAATATCTGCAGATATTTTTATTCGCTGTCTTTGGGACTGGCCAGCTAATGTAACACACTGACATCCACCACTGCAGGCTCCGCCCTTCGCTCGTAGTTACAGAGCTAACACCCACAGAGCGCCGAGCGGCGGGACGCTCAGCGCTCAGTTCCCACAGCCGATCTCCTCCTTGTAGCGATTCGTCAGCGTGTTAGCCTTGTGCGTCAGTTTTGACAGAACCGCGTGAAGTCCACTCAGGTGGAAGTGAAACTGCTTCTCCAGGTCATCCTCTGCCGCCGCTGCCGGCGCCACCACCACGCTGGCCACACCCGCCTTCTCCTTCCGCAACTCCTCGCCTTGGACAACGCCCCACTCGATGTCATTGCGGATGGATTTGAGCAGGATGTACGAGCTGTACATGTCAGCATCAGGTTGGAAGTAGGCTCTGTCGCTGCTGGGGCTGGTGTTACCTGTGCCACCGCTGTCATCCCCACCGTCCTCGTTCTCCGGCTGCTTCAGGTCATCCCTGTCGTCCAGTGGGACGTCCCGCAGCAGGCTGGGCAACATCACCGTCTGGTCCATGTTGTTGACGGCGCCTATGAAGCGGTTCATGGCGTTGAAGAGCGAGTTCTTCTGGTTGTAGGAGTCAGGTATCTGCATCGTGGCGGAGGTAAGGGCCCGTCGTGGCCAGCGGTCGTAGCGCCAAACTTAGCCCGCTAATGCTCCTTAAAGGATTACTGAGAGACTGTGGAGGCGCTCACTGCTCCAAAATGGGCCAGCTCCTGAGCTGAGGTCCCCGTGTGTCTGCTGCAGTTCTCCAGCTGACCCCAGAGGCATAAACCTGAAATAAAAACACAGAGGAAGAGGAGCATGGATAAAGCAGCTTCAGATGGAGACCCAGCATGTCCAGGAGAGACACCTGGAAGTCTGCAGGGTCATTTGAGGCCTTCATGACTTAACTACAGCGCTCAGGGATGGGGGGACTAGCCAGGAGCTCTATTGGTGTATCCTGCATCCATTTTCGGACATCGGTTTCCCCCGGCTCACCTCCGTTACTCACTTCATATTCATCCGCCTCTGTTGCTGCAGGCCGGTTTACATTATTTAAATCCCGCAGTGCTGCACGGCCACAGCCTCGCATGCAAATCAGAAACGTGAGGTGCTGCAGCGTTTCTCAAAAACAGCGTGAACACCTGCGGGGGCAGCCCCGGCAGAGGAGGGGGAGGGGGAGGGGGGGGGGGGGCTG
>VUQR01013950.1:12191-26748 GCA_015108515.1 Hemichromis elongatus | reverse complement strand
AAATACCCCCCCCCCCCCCCACAAGCCTTTCAAGTGTTCTGGGGGAAAATAAATGTGTTATTGTAAACATCAATATCCTCCAGAGCACCGAGGAAAACAGAAACCTCCGATGAAGAGATGAAGAGGTTTTTTTTGTGTGTGATTTCCTTCCTATTTGGAGCAAACAGAGGCCAACCAAACACCTCAGATATCAACGGACAGCCCAAGATGTCCCTGTTTAGTACATGAGGACTTAGTAAGGCAGCTTAAATAAGTCAAAGGATATAGATCAATAATATATATATGATAATCAGACTAGATTAAACTTCAACGGAGTCAAAGATGTTACTAAACGTTCATTACACATTTTCTGATTTATGCAGTTTCTGATTCATATGACGGAGGTTTTCAGGATCTCATGCTGCTGTTTTCATTTCCACAAATGAATATTTTACAGATTATTTCATGCGTTCTCCTCGTGTTTGCATGGATTCTCTCAGGGTTATGGTGATTCTAAATTGTGTGTCACAAGGCTGAATGTGAGTGTGAATGGTTGTCTGTCTCTAACGGATGGATGTGTTGTGATGTGTAAAACACTGCCCTCGTCTGGCTCCACATTAATATTACTACTGCGTTTTTACCCAGCCACCAAGTATTTATTTCACTGTGTATTTTAGTTTATTACAAGATTTTCTTTTAATAATGCCAACCAGCAGCAGGTATACTCGTTAGCTTCTTGTTAATACAAATATCTTATCAGCCAATCACAATCAGACACAACACACAGCCTCATTTATTTTTTGAAACATGACGTTTCAAATAGTTAGCAGTGAGTTTGTCATTCAAAAAACAGAAATATAAAATGTGTCACATCACAGTACACAGAACACGAAACACAAACATCACGTCGTTCAAACACACGCCACACAATCAAATGTCAACTTTAACCTAAAAATATGAAAGCCTTTCAAGTGTTCTGGCGCCCCGAAGAGGACTTTCTGAATATGACGATAACCGGTGTTTTCAGGAACTGAGCCTGACACACATAAAAAGGAAGAACCCAACACCACAAAGAGAGAGAGAACACAAAGGGGTCAAATTTCAGTATTTCACAGCAAGACACAAAATAAATACAACAGGAATGTTAACTGTGTGTTTGTGTGTGTTTTTCCTAAGGGTTCCATGGTGATGTACATCTTCATCGCTTTCCTGCAAAAGAAGACAAACAGAGGAGATGGAGGTAAACAACAGCTCGTGCTCGTTTTACATTCACTTTAAGGAGTTGAGATCGTGGTCGGGTGTCGGTCTGTGTTTGGGCTACATCAGATGTAGTTATGAGGTTGGAACTAAGTTTAATGTTGAATCTTGGGGTAGGTTAGGTGTAGCTTAGGTTTAAACTTGGTTTGAGGTAAGGTTTAGGCTAAGAGTAGGTTTAACGTATGGGTACGGCTGCAGCTATAGGCTTGAGGTGGTGACTGTTATAGAGGTTGGGTACAGGTTAAGGTTTGTATAGGTCAAGGTCTCGGTTTGTATTAAGTCTGATTTAGGTTAAAATCTAGAGTCATGACCTATATAGTCCTTTTCTACGTTACTGAAAGTACTTTCATACAATCGTTTGGTTGGTGTTGGTTAGTGTTCGTGAAGGGGAGGATTACCTGTCAGATCATCTCGTACTGGTTGGTGTGGATGAAGCGAGACAAGCAGCAGGCCAAAGTTACACCGACCAGCTGAGACACACACAGATGGAGTTTATTTCTGCTTCAGTTTCACTGTCTTAATTGTCTCTATTGATTCTAAAGGCATGTTTGGTACCTGAGAGAAGGCTATACCAAAGGTGACTCCAGCAATGATTCCCATGTTGTTCTCTATGAAGGACACGACCAGCTCATAGCAGCCCTGTGGACACAGGGTAAAGGGATCTGATGAACACCATCATGTGACCACGTAGCATAAGTGTGGCTGTTAGACTGAATTTTCTTCATGTGTTGTGCGTGCCTTCCTGACCTCTGTGTAGACCTTCTGTGCTGCCAGGGTGATGTTCTTCAGGTCTGCTTCACTGCAGTCAGAGACATGAACACAACAGCTGGTAGGAACCCCACTGATGGGAAAATACACACTGCTGAACCAGCTGGTGTAATTATAAACTCCACAGCAGTGTAGCTGAAGAAACACAGACAACCAAATCACCACTTTTCAACATCTCATCATGTCTGATTCTGAATGTGTGAAAGACGTCATCAGTGTAAAATCATATTCAACACATCCTTTCTAGTTATGAAGAAAACTAAATGAAGCTAACTCGATCCACGTGGCACAGGTGTAGGACTCCCGATGAGTCCTGGATCCCCTGAGGAACACCATTAGGTAGTTAGTGACCGTGACAGGATCTTAACGCTGGACACATCAGCAAATGTCTTTGCTTTTGAAGTCTCTGACATCGTTCCTTTTGCTTTTTTTATTAGGAAATTAATTCTCTCTCTGTTGTATGTTATTGTCCTCAGGCAGCAAACTGCGTATTTGGTTATCACACCAACCCTGAAAACCTTTGTTCTTTAATGACATGAGACATGTTTAATAGTTAAATTATTTTTTATGTTTCAATAACAGCATTAATAAAATGTTTGCCTCAATATTTAAAATATATCTGAATATTACCACAGGACTATATATATATGTACAGTGACACTGGTACCCATTGTTGCCTTTCGTAAACCAAGGGGAGGACAACTTTGTTCACTGATCCATCAACAAGGACCCACAGGCCTGCAAGGAGTGGGGTGAAATATTTGCTCTCTAAAGAAATAAAATATAATGAATTTAAAACTACAAGAGACCAAGAATATGACCCTGAGGAACACCCACAAGAAAAAACATGTAGGTGTTGGTGATGAGGTAAAATGCTCGCTGGCTTGGTCTCAGTAGGGGACATAACATCCTTTGGGGTTATGTCAGGAAGGACAACCAGCACCTTCTCCTGTGGTGACCCTTTGTGAATAAGGGACCAGCCAAAAGTAGCTTCTTTTATTAAGATACTTGGCAAGTTTAGAGGTAACACTTTAGTTTCCAATCTACCATGAGTGGATCATGAGTAACACCTACTCTGCGTTGGACACCATCTACAGCCAGACTCCTGTCATCTCGTCCGTCGTATCTCATCACTGCTGCACTGTATGCAGTGAGGAATGTCCCTTTAATCTAAACATGCATACACACACAGGTATTAGTCAGGATGAGCAACGGCGTTTTTGTGAAGGCGTTCAGAAAACTATGAAGTGTGTTTTGACCTCATGACGGAAGATGAATCCAGAGATCCCAGCAATCAGCTCAGTCATGAAGACCAGAGACAGAAACACTGCGTACTGAGGAGAGATCAAAGGTCAGGAAGAAGAAGTCACACTGTACAGAATGAACAAGTTCACTCGTCATTAAACCTAAAAATGTGATAAATATATTAGTTAGCAGAGATTTTTCATTTTGAAACATTTAGTCTCATTAAATAAAAAAAAAATCAAAGCTCATTGTGTTAACAAACTGAGTAAGCTGGAAGACCCACTAATTTTAACATCCAGGGGCGCCCCCTACAGGTGGCAAGACAGCCGAACAGTCCAAACAGCACAATGGCGGCGCCAGTGCCAGTGAGGACATAGGGAGCACTTGATGGGCTGTTAGAGATCAGCAGCATGTAGGGACCCAACATGAACCTCCACCACAAGCCCACCGCCAGCAGGACCACCCCCGTCACCTGCACGAGTGCAAACACAACCATTAGTATGAAAAACTGAAAAAACATTACATTATATGGTCATTTGTATTTTAATTTATTTCAGTTCAGTGTATTAATTGCTTCATTAAAACTCACATTTTGGTAGATGGTCATGTTAGACAACATCACTTTTATGATGATATACTTGTTGCTATATTTAGTGGCTATTTTGAAGAATTGGGTAAAAGCAGGAATTAAATGTACAGTTATACAGTACATTTTCAAATTAGAGCCAAATCATTGATGTATAAGTGTAGAAAAAGAAAACTGTAACAAATCATTTTTGTAATGACCCAGGCTGTTTTTTATTTTAAATTTTTCCAACCAACCAACCAAGGATCTAGACTGGAACCCTGAGGAGCACCACATGACAAAGAAAAGGCTCCATACATTTGAAAATACAGATGATGTTACCTGGTTGGGGGGGTTAAATATTATATTATAAATTGAGACAAAAAGAAAAAGACAGCATTTTTAAGCATAATTGACAAGCTTCTCATTAATTTATTTATTTAGTGGAGATACCAAATAGCCATGATAAAAATATAAATAAATAAACTGCTGATAAGACATGATGTCATATGGTTACAGAGCCCTGACAAACTCACCATGAAGCATAAAGGTGTTTTGGTGTTATACAGTTAAAGCCAGTCCTAATGTTTTCTGTCCAGTCAAAAGAAATCATTCATACTGTATAAGTTTAACCTGCAAAGAAGTTGAAGCTGTGCAGCAGACGTGTTGAATCGCACACAGAAGCTGGGTTGGTAATTAAGCGCCACATGTCTGTGCAGACTCTGACACTGAAGTGACAAAGTGACAAACAGACGGGAAAAGACGCTGGACCAGCATCCCCATGACAAACTGGGTGCAACATCCAGCTGAAACCAGCTGAAAGAATGTAGCTCAGCAGCTGTAGACACAGTCAGAGCAAGCAGAAGAAGAGCCAAAGTTACTCTGAAAAACTCATCACGTCTGCATCGGAGCGTTATCGCACCAGTTTAATTTAGTCGTTACACTCGGACCTAGCTCATCAATAATAATTACATCCATTCTAGGGTTCAGCACTTAGCTGTGACAGTTACATTCAGAGGTGTCAGAGTGCATGAAAGTCAACGAATGTCCCCAAAAAGATTCCCCAAAAACACCACTGTGGGAATGTGTGCTCCAGCCATCACAGTGGACACAACACAGACACTGACTTTACTGTTGGTAGGTTTCTGTTTATTTCTATAATGATACAAAAATATTTAAATATTTTTTCTTTAAAAGAAAAAGATTGTGGGGCATAATGGGGGGAGGGTAGGTCCATAGGTATATCATCCCCAGCACCAGTCTCTGCCTTTATTTTGAAGTCAACAGCACATTAGTATATTAGCATAATCTGTCCACAAGCATCGTGAAAATAAATAAAAAAATAATGAGCAAAGCACTTAAAAGCCCTCTCGCCATCAACACTAACTCTCAATACCAGCATCCTGGTCCAAACTGGTAATTATAAGAACAAAAACCCCCACACGAAGTGATGAAATCTGCATTTCTTCTTCTTATTGTTGCAGTTTGGTTCTCAGGTTTTCTCTATGCTACACGAGTTCATGAAAGGCTGAAATCAGATTCAAACTTAAACTCTTACATTATTTGAGCACTGTGTACAAACAAAATCACCAAAAGGTATGTCCTAGGTAGGTCCTAACGAGGTCAGATTCCCTTGTTTTGAGACTCACTGTACATTCTCTTGAGGACCTATCATGCAAATATCAGTTTCATGATTTAAAACCAATTTTCTAATGAGCCAGCTCTCTACTCTATGTGGACACTGTGTCTTGTTCAGGTGGTTTATGAGGACGCGTGATCAGGTTTGGGAGTGAGACCGGCACAGGATGAAAGAGGAGACAAGGCCCTGGATGCTGGCAGGAGATAAATGAAGGAGGCATTTGATTTTGACTCCCGGTTGCACCGGGCCGCCTGCTGCGCCTGTATGAGCGTTTCAAAAGGAGTCACGCTGGGATGTTGAAACACTCCGCAGATGATAAGAAAGCCGTCTGTCAGCTGGAGTCACGTCGGGTTGGTTTGATTCGGGATAAAAGATGAGTTTGTGTTTGTGCAGCAGACAACAGATTGTGTCTGGGAAGATTAAAAAAAATAAAAATCTGATTCACTTCGACGATAAATGGCCCCAGAAATAATGTTAGATATCTTTAACATTTACTTTGAGTCAGCAACAAAGAAAGGACATTTAAAGTAAACTGTGACGTACATGATTGTGTACGAGATTATTTTGTTGTAAAATCTGTTATTAAAGACAAATTTTTAAATCTGAAAACGAAAGAGATCAGGTTTAAGATCAATATTAAACACTTTATATTCAGCAGGTCAAAGTTTTCTGACAAACTGATCGACAGTCAGCATCCATCGAGAGAAAACAGTCTCTGCAATACTGAAATCTCATTCAGAGCTAGAGGAAGTTAGTCTGTCCTACAGGTTAGATCTCTGAGACCAGAAAAAATACAGTCCTCATTAGGACAAACGGACCGATACAATACAAAGACCTGACAATGACCAGAGGATAGAAATCCAACAGCAATCAGGACTGGAAAAGAAGCTGAACTTGCTGCAGCAGCAAGAGCAACAACAAAAATGGCTAGACAACCACCAGCACAAGGCAACAACCTGGACAGGGTCCAGATTTGGGCTCCCAAGTCTCTAAGCATCAAGCAGGGTCAAGTGACTCTATAAGACAAAGACTCAGACCAGTCAATAACTGGGGCTAACCACCAAGGTTAGCATATAGCTAGAGGTAGGCAACAATCAGTTGTTGCAGTTATAACCATTTTCTTCATGACAAGTAGGCAGATTTAGGCACTAGACAACCAGAGGACATGCTGCTTAGAAATTAGGGATAGAAAATAAAATGAAGATTGAAAATAGGACTACTGTAATCCACAAGTAGGGACCATCTAAACCCACAGAAAACGTTCATCAGCTATAAAACTAGCAGCATAAATGATAAGTCAACAAACAAATGTAGTCCAAATTGCAGGATTGGGCAAACAATTTAAACTATGCAACAACCTGTAAAAGGCAGCAGTGAAGTAATCAATCAGGAAACAAAACAATAACTCCTCAACGACCAGGGTATGGCAGCTTTAGGCACGACAAGACAAGAAACCAGACAAGTCAGCACTCTGGGTTTAGTAGGAATCAGTCAGCTAAAAAGGAAACAAGGTGGACTTGGTGGATGGTAGTGCTAGTAAACCACTGCAGTGATAAAATGACCAGGCTCTTTAAAAAACCTAGGCCATAGGCATCAAGGTGGCCTTGGTAACTAGCAACGAGAAAACATCAACTCAGAGTCAACAAACTGAGATAGAAGCTCAACCAAGGGCTGCAAACAGGCCTGTGGAAAAAGACAACAGCGAGGAGAAGATTGTAATGATTGTAACTGGACTTAAGTTATGAATGGAAAGCTCGATACAAAACAACCATGGCCTTGGCTACAATATATGCTAATCAACTGGGAAAGGTATTGAGGAAGTAGGGGCTAGGAAAATATACTAGTCAACAATCTAGTACACAAAACAAACTACAGCAAGAAATAGGACTGAGTGAGTGATCAGGCCTAGAAAATAAATGAAGATTAGGGAACAAGTAGGACAAGATGGCCAGAAAATAGAGACTGTTGATCATGACACAAAGCAGGGGCTGGACTAGGACAAGCTGAGCCTGAAGCTGAAGCTGAGGTAAAGAGATCAGGTTTCCTGACATGACTGCTTCCTGTTATCAGTGGTTGTCTCTGGAGGTCCAGGCCTTCATTATCGGGTTGGTGTCACAGCTCTGGCCTCATCCTGCTCATTCCTCAGAATCCAGATAATTACCCATCCTATGACCTTTGACTTTGTGTTTAAAAATAGAAACCTTTATCTAAATGTTATCTATTGACCTGCATGTTTGATTAATGCAGTTTATTCTAAAAGTGATCAAATTTACACCTGTTCAAAATATTTCAATCTGAGGGTTTGAATGATCTTTGAGCAGTTTAAACTTGCTTTAAACAAACCTGTGGAGCTCCTGGCTCTGAGTGTGAGACAGGATTCAGCTGCAGGTAAAATAAGACATGAAGAAGATGTTTTCTTACCCAGAAGATGAAGGAGTAGAGCAGCAGCAGCGTCTTCAGGCAGAAGATCGCTGGTTTGGTTTCCATCCTCCTGGGAGCCATAATCCATCTGAGGCTGAGGGACCCAAACCAGGACTCCCCTCTTCTTTCTCTCTTTTATCACCACAGGAAGAAGGAAACCTCTCCCTCATGATGATGGTCACTCAGCCCCCTCTGCTGGTTTTACTTATAACTGCATAACAGAGCAAACGCCTCATGTGTCGTGTTACCAGTTTATCACAAGTACAATACATGATTTCCAACATTAAGGTTTAACAAACAAAACATGATGAGAGCTCGGTCCTCATCTCCTTTGACAGACGTGTGGTGGAGAGTGATCTGTGCTCTGCTGCTATTATACCTACATCTCTGTATCCATACTCCATACTGGTACTCAGGTTGTTGCACTCTATTTATTGTATTTTTTTAATTACTTGTTATTCTTGCTTTGCCTTAAAAAACTATTTATTTACTTTTTCAAATTCTGCTTCTTTGTTATTCTGTTTCCGTGTGTACCTGACTTCGTTCCACCTCATGTAAACGTGTGATGCTAATGACAATAAAGCTCCTTTTGATGATAAAAAAAAATATTTAAAGGGACATTTTGCATATGAACTACTTTTAATTGAAGCACATTCTGCTGCCCATACTTCAGGTCAAACTTATAATGGAGGACTTTTACGTGTTAAGTGTGGTGCTGCTCCTTTCTCCATTGATATTCAGCTCTGAGTCTCAGTTCTTCGTCTAAATCTGTTCATTAGGACCACGGTGAGCCTCTCAGACGGTTCCACTCTGGGTGTGAATCAGTTTTAGTCATACTACAGGGTCTGAAGTGTGCATACATGTATAAATATTTCAGGTAATGGAGCTGTGTTTAAGGGGTGAGGAGTGCTGGGCCTTCACAGGCAGGTGTCACAGCAGCTCAGACTCACTGATACTCACCATCGTGTTAATTGTGTGGTCAGTGTGTGAAGAATGAGCCTCGCATGTTTGTCCCGTCACTTTCTAACCCCCGACCAAACGTATCCTTCCGCCTCTCCACGTCTCTCTGCAGCTTCAGACCATCAGATCATTAATGCAGTCAGAAAAATGTCAACTCAATGCGCTTCCTCTCAGTCACATTGATAAACATGTAAAGGGGACTTGATTTGATTATTTCAGCTCTGTGAAATATTTTTCATGCCCTGCAGGATTTATTCTTGAGTTTTAAACCACATGCAGCATAATTTTATTTACAGGACTTTAGTGATGCTTCAAATGTTATGTTCAACAACATGATTTAAAGGAAGAAAAGACAAACCAACTGATGCTTTTAAAATGTTTATTTCATTCATACTGCAACAATTCCTCATCAGTCAGATTTAAACTGGACCTTTTCTGCTTGTTTACACTCAAAATCATCCATATTCATCTCACACTGGGACTTGGTGTAGTCCCAGTTCATCGTCTGTGAAACTAAGAAGTAGCTGCTGGGGTTGAAAAGTGTAGCCAACGCCTGCAGTTCCCCTAATGCACCTGTGAGGCTCTAAAAGTGAGTCATGTTAAAACAAAACATGGTTTTCGCCTGTTTAAATTTAACAGCGGCTTAAAGTTTGCATTATTCAGCGTGTGACCTCTTTGACTAACTGCTGATTGCAGGACATTTTTGTTGCATTGCTCGGCACTAATTAGCAGATGTCTGTGTCTGTCCAGTCTACCAGCTCCCCCTCTTGTTCCACATATATGACCTCTGGCTTTAAAAAGCCTGTAGAGGTCAAAATGTGGAGGCTTCAAATGAGGACATGAAGGCCATGCTCTAATAACTGGAGAGACGGGAGCCTGCAGAAGTGCAGCAGCTCTAACCTGTGAGCTGGGCTTTGTCTGTACAATGACCTAAAGTCAGATCCGTAACACTGCAATGTTACATATGCAGAGCAGGTCCCCTTTAATTAATACAGAGTTTACAAAATTACAACAGAAATATTAATGTGAAAGTGCAGCAAAAAGATGAATTCTTTCCGATTAATGCTGAATCAGTAGACAGTGGTGAGAGTAACACGGGCACATCCTAATATTCTGATCCTATCATAATGAAATCATTGGGTCATATTTGGTCCTTCGGGAGCTTTTCCAATAACAAGGCATCACTAAACGTGACTCAGTGTGTTCTTGAGGTTGCTCCTCAGTGGAGCGTCCTACACCTGAACAGCCCAGGGGATAAAGGTTCCTGCTTCAGCTGGAGGACACTGCAACAGAAAAACAGCCGGTAAGTTCAAATACAAGCAGTTTCAGGTCTCCCAGTTTCTTTCTGCATATTTACAATTTCTCCTTCAAAGACACGAAAAAGATCCAACCATCTCACAGTGTGAAGCCTAAATGTTGTCGTCTGTTCTGTTTTACACCCACAAAGCTGAAATACTTTTGGTTTGTGATTTTTTGTTTTTGCATCATGTGTATCTGGACTCTGTGTCTTCAGACCTGACAACAGTGAGGTTTGTGTCAGCTGGGCAGAAACAACATGGCCTGATTCTCACTAAACCTTCATGGACAGGACGGCGTCGTCGGCATAGAAGCCAGCAATGAGACACAACTTTGAAATATCACAAAAAGTATTCTGGTCAAATTTGGATTTGCATCATGAGAACATGAAACATGAACATGAAACATTATTTAGGACTATTTTACAGTCTTCTGCTACATTATTATTATTATTATTATTATTATTATTATTATTATTATTATTATTATTATTATTATTATTATTATTATTACTGGTATTAAATGTTTGTAAAAACGATGTTTATTTTTACGTTGAATAACCTTTGTTCAGTAATGTTCTCCACTCCGGGAAATTAGGCCCGGCTGGCTGAATCAGTAACATTGTTACTGTTACTCACTGGAGCTTGTCTCATCTCTCACATGGAGCCAATGTTTTTTGGATTCTCCTAATTTTGAGAAAGCTGAAAGAAGTCGGTAAATTCAAGCCAGATCGTTCACATGGTTTTCATACCAGTTTAGTGAAGCGATCACTGCAGGCGTTGCGGATCCTCTCGGCAGAAGCAGGGCTGTCCAATCTGAATGGCCCAGTAATCCCTGACTCCGCCCGTGCGGCACTGATGGCGTCTTTGATGGCATAGAAAACTGAAGATGCCAAGAAGAGAGGAGGCTCACCTACAGCCTGGGAAGGACAAACAAAAAGTATAAGTGTGTTAGTTTCAGGATCATCAGTGTTTAAACACGAGCACTACCAGAGTTCTTACCTTGGAGGCAAAGATGGCCTTGTCATTAGGAGCATCACGGAGCAACGAGACTGTCAGCTGGGTAGGAATGTCACCAAAGGCCGGGATTTTATAAGAACCAGGACCCCGAGTGAGGAGGACTCCCTGGGGGGAGTAACGAAGCTCTTCCAGGGTGAAGAGACCCAGACCCTGCATGAATGCTCCCTCCACCTAAAAGTAGGCATGAGCAGGAGGAAGGAATCAGTCCCATAAATATGTGTTTTTGTTACTTTCACTGGTTCATTGATCCATCAGTTCTCTTTATGTATGAATAATATTTATTGAATCTCTCACCTGTCCGATATCTATAGCTGGGTTGAGGCTGTTACCAACATCCATCACTATGGTGGT
This sequence comes from Hemichromis elongatus, assembly GCA_015108515.1. NCBI lineage: Eukaryota > Metazoa > Chordata > Actinopteri > Cichliformes > Cichlidae > Hemichromis > Hemichromis elongatus. The sequence continues at coordinate 15,248 of VUQR01013950.1, read as the reverse complement.
GCTCAGGTTCTGTAAGACAAGCAGGTCAGTTCAGAATTTACCGGTAAAACGTAAATGTATGATCAAAAACTGTGAAACCGCGTGTGGCTGAGGACAACGACGGGTCGGATTGGAAAGCAACTAAGCAGAATATTGTTATATATCACAGGCATACAATTTTATAACACCGCTATTTTAGGGGACCCAGTACTGATTCTTGTGCTACACCAGACTTGTTTTAAGAGTTTAAACTCATATAAATGCAGCTGTACTTGGTGCAGACCTTATGCGATCCCGTCAAACAGTCTATCTCCACCTCTGAACAGGCCACGCCGTAGGAGAAATAACTGAAGGCTCTGCCTGAGTTGGTTTCAAAGTCATAGCCAATATCTGGAGTCCTGATCAGAAGGAGCGAAACAGTGAAGCCTTTTATTTTGTTGTAATATGAAGGTAACCAATGATTCATTTGGTGAACTCACTTATAAAAACCATTGGCACTCAGGCTGACTCTGTCAAAGTAAGCTGCTTTCACCTGGAGCACAGAAACAAACACACCAAGTAAAAGATGAATGCTTAAAGCCCACAAAGACGTAGCTTGATGTGAACGTAGCCCAGGTTACCCAGTCCTCCCACGTTCCCTCGGGATTCTTGGCCTTGTATGGTTCAAGACGTTTCTGCAGGATCTCGCAGGCATTCTTCACGGCAGCACCGTTGAGGTCTGAGGATACAGAGGCAGCGGTGGCACTGGTGTTGGGAACTGTGCTGGTGCTGGTCTCTGATATGTGGATCTTTGAGGAGGGGATGCCCAGGACTCTGCTGGCCACCTGGAAACACAGAGACGACAGTTCTGCATGCTTCTGATTGGCTGACCAGCTCAACATTAAATTGCAGTAGTGTTAAAACTTTATGCAGTTTTTATAAAGATCACAGGTATTTAAAATACTTTTTCAAAAAGATGCTGGAAAGAATGAATAAAAGCCACAATGTTCGAAACTCCAAAAGACGTTTTTAGAGGCTGTGTAATGTTTGGTGTCCTTATGTACGAAGAAGAAGTGATTTCACCGAAGGGCAGAAGAGAGAGAGTACATTTATTTCAAACATGATGTTTGAAATAAATACGAGGATTGTAAATGGATGAACTTACCTGAACCATCTTGGTGTGAAGTCCTTGTCCCATTTCAGTCCCTCCATGAGTCAACAGCACTGAGCCGTCTGTGTAGATATGAACCAGAGCTCCAGCCTGAAGATGGACCAAAACAACCAGTCAAGGCTGCCCACAATGAAAGACAAATACCAACTGCTTAAACGTGTGGGTCAGACCTGGTTCAGGAAATTTACAGTGAAGCTGATGCCAAATTTGGTAGGAACGACAGCAATTCCCCGTTTGGTCCATCGGTTCTTTCTGCCCAGAAAACAGAAAATCATCATTTTGAAAACGTTAGTTTCATGTTTTTATTAATTCTTTGCTTGACACTTTTTGCCCCTCTTCCCATTTGGAGAATTTATCCAGACTGGACAACTTGCAGTGCTAAAAATGTTTTTATCCACTCAAAAGCACAGAAACGTGGGTCCAGATAACTCGTTCGTACCTGTTGTAGAGGTCAATGGCAGTTCGACGTTGCTGGTATCCAGAGCGTGACATGCACTCATCCCAGCAGCGGTCCAAGGTGATCTGGTCCAGGACTTGATTAAATGGAGTCGAATCACCTTTCATATACAAGTTCAACCGCCGAACCTGCGGGAGGATGGAGACGCTGACTGGACTGCTTTCATTAACCAGAGTTAGCCATTTATCCAACTTCGCTCATCCACCAACCTCCTCAGGCGACTTCCCCAGGCTTTGAGCCACATCGGTCACCCAGCTCTCTGCCACCATCATGCCCTGCGGCCCTCCAAAGCCTCTGAAAGCGGTGTTGGACGGCAGGTTGGTGCGGCACAGGAAACCTCGGCCACGTATATTGGGCACTCTGTATGAGTTCTCCATGTGAAACAGAGCTCGCTCCACGATCTTTTCAAACACACAGCTGACTTTAGGGCGTTATCAGCATGCCACGTGATAAGATGAGGAAGATCTGTGATGGATACTAATACTCACTGCCTGAGAGAGGTCCATGGAGTTCCCAGCGTTACCGTAGTACGACACATCCAGGGCAACAACTCTGCCACTGTTTAGAAACCCAACCTGCAGCAAGAGAGCAGCATCAGTGAAACTACCTTCTACTGCCAAATATACGACAGCTGCTGCTCCTGCCAACACCCATGGCAGTACCGCTCCTCATACCTTGTATTTACCATAGAAGGGATGTCTTCCTCCAGTAATTAGCATGTCCTCGTCTCTGTCCAACATACACCTGACAGGCCTGTTCAGTCTGAAGGACAGAAGGACAGCTTGTTACCAATTTTACATCGTAGAGGTTTTTAAAATTGAAGGACTTACTTATTTGCTGCCACAGCAACCACCGTGGACAGCAAAGGGGTCCGGGACTCTTTCCCTCCAAAACCTCCGCCCATCCTCTTCACATGGACCACCACCCTGTTTGCAGGGACACCCAGTGCCAGTGCCACCAGAGACTGAATCACAGACACACTCAGGTTAATTTATTACACATTAATATGCATTAAAGTTAAAAATATATATATATAAAAAAAATTCTGTATGAAAATACAGAAATAACACATTTGTCTGTTTCAAATTGCCACTATGTTCTGGAGCGTTGGAGTTACCTGTGTGTGGGTGGGTGCCTGGGTGGAAACAAAGAGCTCCATCTCTCCATCTTCTCCTCGGGGAACAGCCAGAGTGACATTGGTCTCCAGGTAGAAATGCTCCTGCCCGCCCATGTGCATCTCACCTGACAGCCGGGAAATCAAACATCAGTCCAGGTGGAAATGTGAGGCGTCACATGGAGTCACGGGGACACACCTACCCTCCAGGATGTGGTCGGCCTGTTTAAAGCCCAACTCCAGATCACCATTTTGTATGGTTCTGATTGGCTGATAGAAGGACTGCGTGGCAATGGCCTCCTGTCAATCAAACCAACAAAACATTACATTTTTGTGTCACATGACGTTTATAATGTT
>VUQR01013950.1:0-12171 GCA_015108515.1 Hemichromis elongatus | reverse complement strand
ACATCATCATTCACTCTGGATACATAACCATCAAAGATGGTCAGTGATTGGTCCATAGCAGCTCAGGTGTGTCAGCTCTCACCTGTATGGTGACGACAGGCTGCAGCTCTTCATACTCGATCCTCACAGCTTTGGCGCCTCTCTGAGCTTGAAGCTGAGTCTCGGCCAGCACAGCACCAATGATATGACCCACACAAGTCACCTGCACACAGGACAGACGGGATAGTCACCTGAACCGCGCAAAGCCAGATGATTGGTCGGATTAGCAGAAACAAACCTCGCCGTCAGCAAGGACGGTCTCATCAAACTTGATAGACCCGGCGATGTTACTGCCGGGGATGTCATCAGCAAACAGGAAACAGACGACACCAGGGCAACGCTCAGCGGCTGACGTGTCCACAGACCTGTAACACATGACTGGTCACACCTCACATGTCTGTTGGACAGGTGAGCGTAGTACAGGTGTGCTTTCTACAGGTGTCATACAATATTCGAGCGTGGGTCTTGCTGCTGGTGATGAGTGACAGGTAGAGCTCGTTCTCGTACAGCGGCATGTCATCGCAGTAAACTGCCTCACCTGTCGCCTGCTTCATGGCGGACAGGTGCATTATGGGACGGCCCACCACATCATCCTGGCTCTGCCCCTTTGGCACAGCCTACAGGAGGATCATTGAAATACAGGCATGGACAATAAATCTCCATCTTTACATCTCCAGAGATTATACATGTATGAATATTGACTTTAATTAATCTTAATCTAAAACATAACATTTATTTTGTAGACGCTGATTTAAGAACAACATGAAACACTTTGTTGTACCTGGTAGATCTGAAGGCTGGACGGTGCTTCTGGATGGTACGCTTCAGTCGCACTCAGATAGTCTGAGGTGACCTCAGCCACATTTAGCCCCTGAGAGATGGACCAATGAGAAGCCGTTAAAAATGATCACATGACTTTCATTGTTTAAATCTGACGATGGGGAACAGATGGACCTGCAGTCGGAGCTTCTGCAGCACCGTCAGGTAGAACTTGTAGAAGAGGCTCAGAGTTAAAGTTCTTCGGTAGGTCACCATGCCGCCCGGCGCAGATGGGTCCAGGCTCATCTCCTCAGCCAATGAGCTGCAAGCGTCCTCTAGGAGCTCCTCTCCCCACGGCCTGCGTGATCCCAGACAGTCTTACAGCCTTCTGTTCTTCCTTCCTTTCCTTTCCTTGATCATCCTGACCTTCGTCCCTTTTTACTTTTTTCTCCTCTTTCATTCTTCCTATGTGCTTACATCCTTTCATATATTTCCTTCCTTACTACCTACCTTCCTGTTTTCTGTTGTTAATTTCTTGCTTCCTTTCTTATGTAATTATTTCCATTTTTCTTCCTTCCTTCTCTATTTTTATCTTTCCTTCCTTGGACTCCTTCTTACCTTCCCAGCAGTCTGTTTGCTGTCTTCTTAGCCAGTATGGTGGTCGGCGCCATGCCACCGTAACTCAGCCTCAGGTCCTCCACAACATCGGTCCCAGGGGCGAAAGTGACGCTCATCGCTGCTGTGACGATACTGATGTCATCCTCGCGGCGAGGGGATTGTTTGTAGGCGGAGACAAACTGAGTCTGTGGATAGAAACAAAGTCACTGACTGGCAGCACCTGAGGTGGTCACAGGAAACGGCTGGCGGGGTTTAAATGTAACAGGAAGTGATTGCACCAGTGAAACTGCTTGGACCTTTTTGCTGTGTGGGATATGAATTGAGAGCAGGATCTCTTGCGGTCGCAGAGCCGTCCTCCTGTAAGCTGTGAAGAACCTCTCATCCATCTGAACCTCACGGCTTCCATCTGCAGCACAGACGGAGGTCAGAAGTCAGGCTCAAGGAGACCAAACACAAGGAGGCCACACAAACAGCTGATTGGTCATTCTTATTCAAACATATCAATGTTACAAAATGAATACAGTTATTATTACAAACACTTAAACTACAGCTTAGAGAAACGTAACAGCTGAATCTCCCGTGTGCAGCTCCTGCTGATGTTGGCACATCACGTATGACCAGACAAATGTCACCTGATCTCTGTGAGACTGAAGGAAACCTCAGGCGGGGTCTGAATCAGATTCGTCTTTGATGAGGTTTACCTGGATGGATGGTTTGGTTTGAATCTCTATCAGCTCCTGTGTGCTGTTACCTTTGTCCGCCAGGGTGAGCGTGCAGCCGGCTGCCATAAAGACCGGGTTCAGGTCTGATATGGGGCTGGCTGTCATGATGTTTCCACCGACAGCCTGAAAAGCACAACAACACAATCACGTCTTATCACAATGTCACAGAAAACACGACGGTCTCGACGTTTTACATCACAGTAATGTTTTTATGGCGTAAGGCGTTCTTTAAAGTGGTAGGCATGGGTCAGCAGCTATTGTTGAGCAAACCTGCTTCTAAATTTACTCTGTACCTCGTCATTAAGGCTAAATAGCTCTGTGTATTCACTGGCGTGTTTCTACTATGCTACAGCGGGTGTTTCCTTGGAAAGGTCCAACTGGAGCTGAATCTAAATGGTTCTGTGTATTCTGTCACATCCAGGATTAATAAAACTACCCACTAACCTGATGAATGCCATGTAAACGTTCTCTTACTTCCATTCTTACAATATCCCTAAACTACGCCACGAGACCTGCGTATACTGGGGATGCCCACTCTCTTGCCCCCTAAACTATATTCTTGCCTTTTCAGGCAAAATCCAGTTTTCACACACTTCGTGTATATTTGGTGGAAACACTGCATAATCCCTAACCCCTCAAAGCTAAACGTTATTCATCATTGGACCAAAGCATCTTTATTGGTAGTACCAATAAAGGATACACCAGATAACCACTGTACCAATTTGGAAAAGGTCCACTCTAACACAGAACCTACATTTACTCCAAGGTACCAGGTGTGTCTCTTGGTAAAGGTCTAGTGTCGTAGAGTCAAACTACTTTTGTACCACTCAGTCCAAGTAACTCACCGCTACATTACGAATCTGCACTCCAGCAAACCAGCGCAGCTGCTCCAGGACAGCGAGGAAGACTTCAGTCTTATGAGGAGGAAGACTCTCCACTGCCTGCCTCAGCACCGCCCCCATGTGGCTGAGAGTGCACGCTGCACCAAACACAATCCCTGAAATAAAGCGGTTTCTCCCATCAATGAGCTACAGCAACCTTTAACCTTTTTGATTCAGATGAAAGTCTGACGTGTTGTCTTAACACTTACTCTTCATGTCTTATTTCATTCATTTGCATTCAGAGGGAACCGTTTATTAGCAGTGGTATCAATATGAGTTGTACTCACCATGTTCAGTGTGAGTCACTGCGCTCAGCTCAGGAATGAAGGTTGGAGCTAGGATGACGGGGTAAACCATGTTCTTAAACTTAACTTCAATACCTGAAGGATAAATGAAGGAGTGAACGAGTCAGTGTTTAACTGAGTAAATGAGATTCTAAGGATGAAATGAAGCAGTGAATGGATGATCAGAGTGACTGGGACTGACCGACTTCAGTGTTTCCCACCACCACACGGGCATCTGGATGTTTCCATTTCAGACTCAGAAACTCATGCAGACTGTCAGGCTGCAGCCACGTCACTCGCTCCCCACTGAAGCACAGCGAATGTGGCTTCTGACCTTTAGAGAGAGTCTAGGTGGAACGAAGTGGACGGAGAGTGACAAACACAATGTTAAAATCAGTTCATTATACATATCAATAGAACAACAAACACAGCTCACATGGTGCTTATGGAAACGTAGCCAGGATCTATTCATAGCAGCTACATTTTTACATTGTTAGTGGATTTATGGGCTTATTCCTGATGGACTTAAGAAACAACCAAAAATAAATCTAAGCTCTCTATTCTGACTCCAAGAAAAAGTGGGATTTCAACCTTTGCAACCTTTATGAAACAACAAATTGATGTGTCGCAGCCACGCCAGGAGCTCCACCTGCCTTTGCTTAGTGATCAAATCAGCCAGAGCTCAAGAACTAACTTCCTGTTACACCTACATGCACCTTTGTGTTTCTCTACACTCAGCATCTTATACACTCACATTTATATGGAGAAGAATCAAGTTAAGTTCAGTTAAGATATTTAGTTGACAAATCTGTTTTACTATCATATCAAAAACCTTCATATGAAAAACGATAGATGTTGATGTTTTTCTTTAGATCTAACCCGTCAACATCCAGACCTCCAAGCACTGTTTTCAGAAGCTTCCAACCTCGAGTAGGGGTTTAGAGCTTTTAAAGGAGCACTTTGTTAAAGTTGTCTCAACAATGCGTGCTTGAGTTCGTTTGAATTTACCATGAGTTCAGGAGGAAAGATGACTTCCTGCGTAGGGTCAAAGGGCGCAAATTCTGCAGGGTTGAACAGAGACGTAGCTTCCTGTGTAAAAACACATACACACAGTTTACATCCAAATATCTTCAATAGGCAGGTCGAAAGTTTTTAACAAGACTGAAGGTCACTCACACTGATTTCCTCCTCTGAACCATTCTGTGCTCCATCCTCGTTACTCATGCAGCAGCCATTTTTCTGCCCCCGGCCTCCGCAGCATCCCCCCTCCTGGAGGAAAACGCACACAAATGGACTGTCATCAACCGAGTCATGGCAAAAATAAACCTCCTCTAAGGATGTCTTCTCACCACAGTGAAAGTCTTGTATCCTTCCAGTATTGGTCTGTATCCAGTGCAGCGACACAGATTTCCTGAAAATGTGATAACGTGTTAAAGCATCGGGTCGGATCACTTCTACCGAGTTTCTTTCCCCATTCAATAAACAACAAAGTCAGTGTGTCTCTGGCGGGACCTTGGAAAGCCTCCTCCATCTGGGCCATCCTAGGAGTGGGATTGTTCCTCAGCAGGGCGTACATGGACATGACGATGCCTGGCGTGCAGAAGCCGCACTGAGAGCCGTGAGCCTTGGCAATTCGTTCCTCAATGACAAAACAAACAAAAGCACAAATGTTTACAGCGGCATTTGGAGCCTCTGATTCTTCAGGACAACATAGTAAAGCTTCCTCATCTTTTTTCTTCCATTAGGGAGGAAACTAGTTTGAGCTAGCATCAGTCAGAGGGAATGACAGCATGTGTCAGATATGAGCCTCAAAACCAAACAATTCCTCCATGAATTATTAGACAAAACTGGAAAGTTTCACATTGTTACAAGTTATATTAAAGTCCATTTAAATGTTCGCAATAAAAACTGTTTAATACATGAAAAAGTTGCTTCATTAATACCTTTGTACAAATATACAAATGATTATTGGAGTAAAAACCCTTTGTTAGAACGTAAACGTATGAAACAATGTTCTTCTGTGTTCAGGTGCGTGTTGTTTTTTTACCTGGACAGGGTGCAACTTCCTCGCCACGCTGCCGATTCCCTCCACAGTCGTCACGGCGACCAGGTGCAGGGAGCAGAGAGGGGCCAGGCAGGCGTTGATGGCGTAATGACTGGACGCGGTTAAAGACTGTTCATGTGCTCTCAAATGTTCTTTAGATGATTTCAGCTGTGAAATCCGTTTGTTACGGATGGAGCACATGAGCACAGCTGATCGACATACACACATTTTAAACACACACGCATGTGCAGACACACACAGAGTAAGGATACAGCAGCTGCTTCGTGTGTGCTTGGTATCTGGACAGCATTACAGTACAGGCTCCACAGCCGCCTTCAGCACAGCCCAGCTTGGTTCCTGTTAGCCCCACTGAGCACACGCCACACGCACACACACGCACACACACGCCACACGCACACACACACACACACGCACACGCACACACACACACACTTGCTGAACAGGTCAGTGAGACCAGATTTGGGATTAGGTACATGGTACGACATGCTGGAAATGATTTCAGTAAATAATCTGAGACCCATCAAACAAAGTTTCTACACTTTTTACGAACCTCTAATCTCATAGACCTGAAAACTATTTGGCATGAATGCTTTCAGCTCCTTTTATTTACTATAATTAAAGGCAGTTTAATAGTTCCTGTGAATCAAACTTCCTCTAGTGGGACATGACAGACACTGCTGTGCTGTGACGGCCGTCTGAAGCATGAGTCACACTTTAATACTTCATAAATTATGAAATCCAAACTTCAGATGAACTCTGAGGAAATCAGAGAGGAAAGGATTCTGGCACCCATCCCGGATGTCCAGGAACGTGCTGGACTTTGACTGTTTGCTCGCAGAGACGGTCACTGACCCCACAGAGAGAAAAACAACAAACCAAACCAGCACTTTAAATAAAGCCCACTCATCTAAACCTCTCTGTTCATATTTAAGACTTTAACAGCTGCATCACTGGGTGAGGTTGTTGCTTTGGGTTCTTCTTCTCCACTGAGTGTTTGTGAGGCTGAGGGTGGAAACGTGAGCAGTGACAGATAAAGACAAACAGGGCGGTGTGTACAGGGAAAAACACACAAGGCTGAACTTGAACTTATGGAACAAGAAACCTAGAAACAAAGAAAACAGGACAAAGTCTGTCCACCAGCACACCATGTTTGACTCTGTAGATTAGATTACATACTGTATAGGTGTGTGTGTGTGTGTGTGTTTTCATGCGTGATCATACATTTTCTCCTCAGATATGTGAGCAGGGTCATCTCAGGGTCTGCGTGCTTCTCAACAATCTGCAGCACAAACACAAATCAGCCTCTCAGAGTACAAAGAAGCTCCAAAGTTACTTTTTAATTCATCTGTGTTTTACAGTCAATCATCAACAAGTTATTCACACACAACAGACACAAAAGGCAGCTGAGTACAGCTCGTGTCCTTGACTAACAGTCAGAAATCAAACATCTTGAATCAGGAGTAAAATATGAAATGTTGGTTTAGATGGTAGTTCATAAAAATAAAGTAAAACTAAGCCTTGACTCTGGTTTAGGAGAAATACAAGTGATCAGTGTAACACCCTGAACACGTTTTAGTGAATGAATCTTTCATGTCATTCGTGTTCACAGGGACATTAAAGCTTCAGTCGCACACATCTTATTATCATTTATTTTATCCGTCTTTTTGTGTTTGTCTCACTCATCAGAAGCAAACTGAAGGTCATTATGTGTTTTTAATGCAGCGTGTCGCCTGGAAGGCTGGATGCTTCACACCCTGAAATACTTCAATTATTCATCCCAACTTTTATTCATCTGAATAAACGTACGTTGTTTTCTGATTACTTTACTAGTGCTTTGCTCGTTTATTCTTTCATTTGTGTAAAATTCAATAATAATAGAATCAATTTACTTGGATTACAATAAAAATAAATACAAAAGCAGGAGATTGAGCTGCAGATTGAAGCACAGTCTGTATTCTTACATAATTAGATGTAGATGATCTTTGTTATTGTTAAGATGGATATATAAATGTGTCAGAGGCAGACTGACATCACAGTAAAGTCACTACGAATGAGCTCAAAGATGAATATTTTTACCTTCTTCCCATTAACAAAGAAGATGAGTTCATCAGACCCAGACCGGGCCTTGGTTCCTGTGCGGTCCCCCATGTCGCTGGTCTCCCGTGCCCTCTCCATGGTGCTGGTCTTTCTGGTCTTTAATGAGCCGGCCTGGTGGGCTCGGCTGTGTGGAGGGTGGTATGTCCTGCCCGGCCCCCCTTCTCCTCCCACAAAAACCTGACGTTGCGTTCAGGGGCGCAGCAATCCCTCAGACGTTTCGATCACGCTCAGTAATTAAACGGTAAATCGTGATCAGTCATGTGTCGATCAACCGATAAAGCCTGAAAGGTCTTCCCCCTAAAAATCAAAGCAACGATTGGTGTGAGTGCCCTGCAGCGCTAGCACTGCAGATGTTCCTGTTCTGAACAATTATTCACAGCTATGCTCGTACCTGGAGGTCAAAGGTCACAGTCCTGTATAATAGTTGTGCAATAGCTGTATAATAGTTACTGGATAACTGTTATACGGATTTCCAGCTGACACAGCAGTTCACCAGTTCATTTCTGTCAGGTCGGCTTCCTGCTGCGTTTTTATTTACCTCGAACCAAAGACTGAAAATGTATGTCTGCATCTGACAGAAGCCTCAGTGACGTCTAAGCTGCATCCAGTGGCATCAACTACACATAAAAATCACATTAAATCAGCAGCTTTAATGGACAATGACTGGAAACAACACGAAAGTCCCCCCCAGTGAAGGTCACAGCCAAAAACCAAACGGTGACAGAACAAAGACGTAAGACGAGACAAGAAGAGAAACTCTAGTTTAAAATATGTAACAGCAGGATGTATGCAATAAAACACAAAAGTGAAACAGATAACTATGAAAACATACTAACATATTCAAAAGGAAAAATAAAATATATAAAAATAAACTCATAAATCAAAAGTTCATAAATCATGAAAAGACTTTGTAGCATGAATGGTGCTAAAAATAAGTTACAAGAAATGGTTTTAAATAAAAAACTACTCATGAAGGCGGTTCATACTGAAAGAAAAAAAACAGTGAACTTAAACTTTATGTTGTTATTATTATTATAATTATTATTTCTAGGTTTATATTAGACTTTAGAGCTGATAAAAATCGTTGTTCATGTCACATGACCTGTCAGCTAACATAGAGTTTTGTAACGCAGCTCTATGAATGCGCTGCTTTCTCCTCACACATACGTTAGCGTCAGATCGCTCACAGACTCATGTGATCTGAATTCCAGCTGTGAATCCATTTGATTTGCCCTCTGACGCCTCCAAGGCTCCAGCTTAGAGTCAGGAGATGGTGATAAATGAAACGGTTCCACCAGACTCCACATTTATTCTGCTTTTCTGTTACACTTGTACATAGTGGGCCTACAAATGAGCCCTGAGGTACATCGTATTTAATAGTGCTGGCTACAGTGTTTGCATGAGGTTAGATAACAAATACTATCTGTTAAAGTAGTTCTTAAAGTATTAGTGAATGAGCGGTCATGTCATTTGTCCCATTCTAGTTGGATTTGGTAACAGAAAGCATTCAGTGTTTGTACACCTGGTAGTTCCTGATATACTGTTTCCACCTCAGTCCAGTTAAGGCAGGAATAAATTAAATTCTCTTTATATTATAAGGTTTTACACAACATGACATTAAAAAAATCTGTACTTAGTAGATCTTTCAGTTAGGTAAAGAAAACCTCGGCAGAACTAGAAAACATGGCATATTGAACCATTTTATTATTTATTTAACAAAAATTAAGCCAGAATGCACAAACAGTGTGTGAAACACACGGAGAGCTGGTGGTTTGGAAAGGCTGTCTCCTAAAATGTAAACACAGTTTAGGTTTGCACAGTCTCATCGGAACGACCCACAAGCTTCTGGAACAAGACCAAAGTGGAGATGTCTGATCCTACTGAACCACACCAAAGCCAGCATGTCAGCACAAACACGTCATACTGACCGTGAGCACTGGGTCTCCTGGTTTCACTTGTTTCCCAGCTAAAGGGCCCGGGCGGTCCCCGAGTCATCATGGACTAGGACATAAAGCTGTACCAGAGTCTTCTAGAGTAAATCTGCGTCCGATGGCTAAAACCTGGACCTGTGGGTCACACTGCAGCACATACATGGCATACTCTAAAGTGTTATTCGTTATTCACCTGAGTCGTAGTTGCCCAGGTAAGGTCCAGATTACTTATATAATGTTCTGGTATATAAACCTTTGAATTAAAGCAGCATGACTTTCTTTCTCCTGTGACTTTTACTTTCAGCAATCACGCCGTGAGGTACATTTAACACACGAGATCAGACTTACATCATCAAGTCTTCTCAAGTTTAAAGGTAAACACATGAAACTGATGACACCTTTTATTTTATTAGAAAAATAAAATCGTATAAATAACAGCTGTCAAATATTAGGTGGATCTTCAAGTGTAAATTAGCCACAATGTAAGAGAGTTCGTACATTTAATGATGAAAAACACAGCAAAGTTTTTTTTTTATCTTTATTTTTTATTTTTTAAATCAACACTTGTTACAGAAACACTTTGTCCTCTGTGGACAAACAGAGTCCTGTCACAACTTAATGTGTCTCTTATATGTCCACAAATCTAAAATATTCAACAGTAAAGTGCTTTGATGCTGGAAATGTCCTGGAGTCAGCGCCACCTGGTGGCCAGCTGAAGTTATGACAATTTGTTAAAAATCGCTAAAGGAGTTTGAAAGCTGTCACAGCGAGAATAAAAACACAGTAAATAAATACTCAGTGTTTGATTATTTAAAAAAGAATAAGGAGAATTCTTCACACTTTGATCAAATCGTTTTACAAATATTGATTGTAAAAAGTTACATGTTGTGTTAAAAATGTAACTATAATCAAGCTCCAACACTTGGTGAATAGTTTCATCTTCTATACAAACACAGAAAATAATAAAACAAATGTTTTGCTGCATCACAGTCTTGGCAGAATGACGACTCCCATGAAGGAAGGCTGCTGAAGTATCCAGAATAAACCTCCAGGAGTCCACGTAGGAACCAGAGAAGCAGGCGGTCAGAGGTCTCCTGAGGATCTGTTTACTGTCAGAGTCTGAGTGATGTGTGGTCTGCACATCCATGAGTCCGTGTTCGTAGCTTTGCATCACAGGAGCATCGAGGTGTTCACAAACATCTCGATGGTCACTGATCTTTCCGTCGCTTTAACGCGATGCAGATGAAAGTTCAAACCTTTCACACCTTCAACATTTCAGCTTTAACAGCTGCTGATCGTTTTACCTCTTAGCCTCAAAGCCACGCCTTTTGTCCTCCTCACGACGCCTCCACCAGGTGGAAGCCTCCGTTCTCCTCCCTCATCTTTTCCCTCTTCTGGGCTTGAACCAAACTGTAGACCACGGCGCCCAGTGTGTTCCTGTTGAGGCTGAAGCCCCGCCCCCCGCCGCGCTCTATGAAGCTGGACCGTTCCTCCCGACTGCTCACGAAATACGTTCGAACCTGAAGGGAAAACGCTTTGATCAGCGGTGCCTGGAGTGATGTAACTAATACAGTAAACGGGATATTTTTCTCGTGTTCATGGAACGGTCTGTTTGTGTTTTTGGGGTAAAAATGCATAAAAATGATCTTTGACTTTACTCGACAATTGTGACACGCACTTTCTCATAATTTTGACTTTTTTTGATTTGCATATTAAAATAATTCCTACATTTTGTTTAATAATCTTGAGCTATGTTTTTGGTTTAAATATAAAAACCTATATAAATATAAATATGCAGATTTTTTTATGGCTGTGTAAAAACACCTCCACCTCCTCTTTTAGTCCCGTGTGTGGTCACGTGATGACCATGGCTCACCTTTCCGTGGCGTTCGCTGATGCCTTTGAGATAAACGTCCCCTCTGAGCTGCCTCAGGAAGCCTCGTTCAACCAGAATAGAGCTGGTGTGTTCTGAGACCTGAACACAAAGGGGGACATCTAAAAACCTGCTGAAGAGGCGGATCTCATGTTTGTGCAAACAGGTGAGCTCACCTGTATCCGCCCGCTCACGCCCGTGCTCTCCATCCTGCTCGCCATGTTCACCGTCGTCCCCCAGATGTCGTACTGAGGTTTGGTGGCTCCGATCACACCTGCTATCACCGGACCGTGAGCCACACCTGGAAGGAATGTGAGAGGTCAAAGGTCACGGAGTGTTTCATTCAATACACAATGATGATAATAAGAGAAAAAGAAACACTTTGAATTTTCTTGTAGTTGCTAAAGATTTAAAAAATGAAATAATAATAATAATAATAATAATAATAATAATAATAATAATAATAAAAAACAAAACAAAGCAACAAAAACATTAAATTAAAATATTCCTAATTACTGTTTACCAATGATGTGTGTGTGTGTGCGTGCATGTGTGTGTGTGCGTGCGTGTGTGTGTGTGCGTGCGTGTGTGTGTTACTTACCAACACGGAGCTGGAAGCTGTTTCCTGTGTGTGTGTGTGTGTGTGTGTGTGTGTGTGTGTGTGTGTGTCTGTGTGTGCGTGTGTGTGTCTGTATGTGTGTGTGTGTGTGTGTGTGTGTGTGTGTGTCTCTGTGTGTGTGTGTGTGTGTGTGTGTGTGTGTGTGTGTGTGTGTCTGTATGTGTGTGTGTGTGTCTGTATGTGTGTGTATGTGTGTGTGTGTGTGTGTGTGTGTGTGTGTGTGTGTGTGTGTGTGTGTGTGTGTGTAGGTCTGTATGTGTGTGTGTGTGTCTGTGTGTGTGTG
>VUQR01013946.1:6323-21183 GCA_015108515.1 Hemichromis elongatus | reverse complement strand
CCAGAGTGATGGCCTGGTAGAGAGGTTTAACAGGACGCTGGCCCAGCAGCTAGCCATCCTTACGTCAGAACACCAACAGGACTGGGACTACCATCTTCCCCTTATTCTCATGGCCTACAGGTCGGCAGTCCAAGAGTCCAAGTGGCTCTACACAGAGACTGATTGGCACCCTACAGAGGTCAGTCTTCCCCCCCTGCCGCTGAGGGAGGCGGACAGGGCTCTGGTGACCCTGTACAGGGGGCCCCCCAGAGGGGGTCATGGTTGCCCCCTTCAGACTCTGTTCCCGAAACCCCAGTGGCTCCCCCTACGTTCCAGGGACTCAGGAGGTCGAGGCGGCCTTGGCGACTACCCCCCTATCTCAGTGACTATGTTGTTCCCTCGGGGACGAGCGACTCATTGTTGGGGGAGCAGTGTAACGAGTGTTAGGGGTTTTGCACTGTGACTGAACTGTGTTGTGCATTCTGGTGTTCTTTGGGGTCATGTTTTGGTGCACCGCAGGAAATGAGGTGGTGGGGTGCGCCGGAAAGGGAGGGAATGTTGTTGTTGTTATGGTTGTTGTGGAAGCGAGCGAGGTTGCTGTAACCTGCAGTTCTTGTGTGGGCATAACGGCACGATTGTCTGTGTTCTTGCAATAAACGCCGGTGAGTTCCAAACAGTCTGGTGCTTGAGTGCTTGGAGACATGCTACAATACACTGAGCATTTCTTCTTTACTTACGTCTTTTTACTTTACATCTTTATACACAGTGTTGCATTGAAATATTTATTATGATTATTATCTCTGGCTGTCATCCACAGTGTGTCTTTTGTCCTTGCTCCCTCCACTCATCCACTACCAGTCGCAGGAGTTGCTGTTAAAAGGGAGTTTTTCCTCCCCACTGTCACCAAGTCCTTGCTCATAAGGTAGGAGTTTTCTCTGTGTTATTATAAGTCTTTACCTTTCAATATAAAGCACTGAATTTAATTACATTAAAATAAATTGAATTAAAATGAACTGATTATACAACAGTAATTTTTTGATTGCAATATTTTCATACACCAATCAGCTTTGGCATAAACCGACTAACAGCCAAGGTAAATCACACTTGTTCTTTACAATGGCATCTATGAACCAGTGTTATTTATTGCATAAAAATGGAAATGTGAACAAATCTCAGTGATTGTGACAACAGCCAGACTGACTGGTCATTGTCACAGCCACCAGAATGGCAGGTCTTGTGGGCATTTCCCTGTGCAGTCTACCAAAAGTGGTCCAAAGGCCAACTAACACACAGATGACAGGGTCATGGGATCCCACAGGTCACTGATGTGCATTTGGAGATAAGGGGGCCCACGACAGAAAGGTGCCAGAACACAGAGTGTCATCACAGCTTGCTGTGTATGGAAATGTGCAGCTTTATAACTGCGAGACTATCCGTGCTGTTCACTGCCCTCTACCAAAGGAACTTATGATATGTGATTGTCAGCAACAGAGGCAGATGGCTTGTTGTGGTTAATGTGTTAATACCACTAATCTAAAACATACATCCCATACATTACCAACACACACACTTCATAAAGCATGCACAGCCATATGAGCTGTTCAAACAACTGACGTTTTAGTTATTTAGCTTTAAAATGTTACTTTTCCAAAAGACAACAAATCAAAAACTCAACCTGGGATTCAAACTGAGAAACTGCAACTCTCTGCCATCTCACCACAAACAAACATTGCGTTTTCTTATTTAAAGGCTACCAGTTAATTGCAGCTTATTGGAAAGGAGGAGAAAGAACATGGTTAGCATGAAATAAACAGCAGATGTGCTCAGTCATATTTCATATCAATACTTCACAAATCATTCTTCAGTTTTATGTGGCTCCAGCATGTTCATCATTTACATAGGAAAGCACTAAAGTGCTTTAATTTAAACTAGTAGTCTTCTGTTTTGAAAGTTAATCAATTGTAAGCAACTAAGGTGATTAAAACTGCATGTCCTTTTTGATACTTAAAACAACTTGTCCTCAAAGATTGAAGGATTTTCATTCTAAGTAATGTACCTAAAAGAAAAACTTGGAAGCTGGAACAAGAAGCAGCTGGGAAAATGTCACAGTGAACCGTAAATAAATTAATACTTAATACTTAATGATAAAGATATGATATAATATAGTTCTTGGTAACCATTTAAGTTAAAAGTTAAGTTAAGTTAAAGTCAACTTTATTGTCAATTCTACCACATGTACAGGACATACAGAGAATTGAAATTGCGTTACTCTCAGACCCATGGTGCATACAAGTAACATTAAATACAAACAGAACATTAAATACAAACAGTAACATTACAAACATTACATAACAAACCAGTAGAGAGATAAAAAGTAGTTACATTCATTACAAAGAATACATTTTGATATTTACTAAACAGAAAAAAAATTTGAATGACAAAACCTGTTGAAAGATGGAGTCCTGAATGATCTCTAGTGTTGGAATAGGCTTAGTCAACTTCCACGACTTCTATCATCACTTTTTAAAGGTCTATATTAATCTTTCAAGTCTACCTAAGCAGATTCAACACGAGTTATCATAAGCCGAAAGATTTTAAAATACTTCTTTGCAGCAGGCTGACTTATCTGATGCCAGAGGCTGGGAGATGTGTCAAATGTAGTAAGACGCATCAGCCTTTCCTTCACACCTCTTATCCACACATGCAGACTCTTTCCAAAGAAGCCTCATACCCCCACTCAAATTTATTTCAATTTTATTTTTTCAATACTTTTTTTTCCTTCCTCTGACCCAGTTGCAAAGGTAATCTTAGTGATATTCCCTCCTTGCTCAGCTCTCTGTCCCACATATCTAGTCTACCAGTCTCAAAGCATTTCACACATGATCTCTTATAGTAGAGCAAAAATGCAGTGCTGTTGATATGTCGGGCTTCATTCAAGTGTCATGGATTGATGGTTTCACCCATATCTTACCATATTACTATTCCAACAAACACCAAAAGCCTGTAAAGAAACCCAGTGATGAGAGCCTCAAATTAATTTCTCATTCATGAGTCAATATATATTTCCATTCAGTATGGATAACTCATTAAAGGCCTACTGTCTTCAATATATGACTGAATAATGTTAAAGGCTTACTTTCTTCCAATTGTTCATGCACGTTGAAAGTAAAGTATTATTAGATTAGATTAGATTCAACTTTATTGTCATTACACAACTACAAGTACAGGGCAACGAAATGCAGTTATCAATAGTTATCAATAGTTATAGTTATCAATATAGAGAACTGAAATCTACAAAACAATTTTATAACTTTCAACTCCACCTTCTTTTTATTGACTCAAGTAACTACGATCCTAAACCTCATAACTTAGCTTTGCAGGACAGAGACAGCGTAACCAACTAACAGTTAATGCACTCTTAAGCCAAGCAAGTGGGTGACTCGGCAATAATGAGGAAAGCAGACCCAGATTTTAGGTGTTGGTCAGATCAAAAAAAGAGTCTAGGAGCCTGGACAAGCAGTCAAGAAATCAAAGGACAGAGGTCACCATCAGAAAACTTGACATGTGAAAGATACCTGGTTGGATTCTGGGAGGGACACAAACTCAGCCTCAAAAGATGATGTATCCCTAGTCCCAGTCCCAAGCCCAGGTAAATAGTAGAGCTGCATCAGGAAAGAAAGGTGTGAAATCTTTGCCAAGTCAAACGTGTGGATCCATCTGCTGTGGCCCCTTGGGAAATACGGAAGCTAAAAGTGCCATTCTAGTTACAAGCAGTTATATTAGCTTTGCTAATGTTCATTTTCTGGCTCAGTAATATAATTTTCAAATTATATCTTAACAAATCAGTTTTCTCCAGACATTAAACACAATTTAATAAGTTTATTAAGTTTAAATCAGTATTTTGAAATAATGAAAATGATACTTCCCATTCCAGAATTTAAATTTTTAACAGACTTGGTTTTTTATAACGGATGAATCCTTAATTAGAAATAAAAAAAAAATGTATAAACATTTGGTAATCAGTACTATGTAATCAGTAATCAGAATTAGAACTTAAAATTTAAAGATCACAGAGGGTGCTCTCAAAATCATATATATAACCATATATAACATTTGTACTTGAAAATATTCATCATCTCATCATTATATCATTCATCTTTGTCGTCTTTTACCAATACTCTCTCTTTTCCCTCATTTCCACCTCATCCTCTTCCTCCTCACCTAAAGCCACACCCCTTGAACTGAAGTCAGGGCTCTAAGATACAAAACATGCATCAACATACATATTTATTACCAATATTGTATCAGTTGCTTATTGTCAGCAAATTGTAGATATTGCATAGACATAGTATCTCTCCCTGTCAACAAAGCTGATGTAGGAGGCGGCACACAGGTTCACTAACATCAATAAAAACATTCTGATGTCTTGACTATACAACCTACCTTAAAAATAGAAAGTATCTCTATAATGGTATTGTGTCCTATTTCTGATAAAATAAATAAATAAATCATTAAAACGTTGCAAAGCAAAAAGTGTTCAGGATGTTTTCAGGGGATAAAGTTACCAAACTGAAAAAGGGTTAAATGACAAAATTCTACATTTTAAGAAAATGGTCGTAAATCGGTTAATACAAATCCATATGTGAATCAATGCATGAATAATCAGTTCAGTACAAAAATTGGCGGTGTCACAAAAATGCATCATCATTAAACATCATGAGGATGAGTTATGATTCCTGTTCATGTCTTTGTGAAAGCAACTTTAAAAAATAATGATAATGGCAGACAATGTGTGTTCTGCAGAATTCAAATGCTGTGGTTGTGATTAATGAAGCAATTAAGCAACATCTTTATAGCTTCATCGTGCTTATGTTCCTGTTTTCTTACAGTAGATGGCCATACTATCCCAAGCCTCCATAATACGTGGTCAGAAAGCTTTAGCGGCTAAGTCCACCTCCACCACAGGGAATTAAAGATGGAAGAGGACTCTAAGAATGATTTTGGCAGGTTCTGAGTTATTGTCTTTTCCCAGCTGGCTTCCTTTCTTTATTTTTTCTGCTCCTCACATGGTTGTGAGTAGAGCCAAATCCCACTTGTTTTGCCTTTCTGGCTGATATATTTCCATCATGTAAAAAAGCCCCATAGAGGTTTAACGGATGGCTTTGTCTGACTCAGAGAAACTAGGCATAAGGCTTCCAGACAAAGAAGATGTGCTGGTAATAACAATAATAGGAAAATATGCCACTAAGTAAACGTCTCAGTACCTGCCGGCTTCTGTTCTACATTATATGAGGGAGAAGTGTGTTTTAAATTAAAGCTCACATACAGAGGAAACAGACAGCTAAACCAATGGCGAAAAAGACCTACACCTCTAGTCAGCACAAACTGTAATCTCTACCAACATTTTTTAAGCTGCACTTCTGCTTTTACCATTTCCCAGTGGGGATAATTACTTGCATTGGCTCATGTACTCCAATTCTCTACAAAACGTCCATTGATTTTAATGTATATGAGCGAGAAATTATTTCAACCAACTCCTCTACCAGAGGTACTCTCCAAGATAAACATTTTAATTTGTACTGCTGGGAAGGTTTCATGGACATTACTGGAAAAACTCCTTTATTCATTTATACGTTCTCTGCTGCAAATGATCCAAAGGTTCCAAATTCAGATATCCTTAAAGGATAATAAATGTACATGTGCACCCTTGTTTGAGTGTGCTAACATGTTCAAATGTGAGCATGTGCATTTGGTCAGCGATGGCGTCCTCAGCTTTCCTCCTCTTTATTAATGCATTTAACCCCTTTTTATGAGCAGTGACACACCTTGGTTTGACAAGAGTTACCCTAACTGGAGACTTTATATGCAGGTTCTGTTCCACATTGCTATCCAGAGTTACAATATAAATAAGTAAATAAATAATTATAGTGCAGAACATTAAATGCAGTAGAGTGTGTTTTTGTATGCATCACACAGAACAGGGCAAAAAAAAAGAGCCAGATAAATGGAGGAGAAGAGAGAAAAACTGAGACAGGAGAATATGGCTAAACTGTCCTCTTTCATTTTCAATTTGAATGATTCCATTATCTTGACATAATCTGCCCAAGATCTGCTCATTCTCCATTCTGGCTCTGAAAATTTCACAGTGAAAGAATCAGTTTCTGTCGATGCATCTCAATCAGGTCATTGGCTTACTTTTCAAGGGCACACAGCCTCACTCAGCGCTGAATAAAAACAAACTACAGTACAGGACATAGATTACACAGATGTTTGTACATTCTCTTTCTTTATTTTTCTAAGAAAAAAAGAAAAACAGAGCCACCACCACCCAAATTTGCTATTCATCTTACACACCTTTGGGAAGTTGGCAGTCAGAGGGATTGCTTGGATTGTGGTCACACTGAACATCTGAATGGGACTTCAGCTTAGGGGCCAGCTAAGGTAATGGATTGGTCTCTGCAGCTTAGCCCAGGCCAGGTGCTTGGTCAGATATTGAGACATTTTAATGTGATTTGCATGCATGAAAACAAGAATCCATCCACCCAGAAGATGGCTTGCATTGTTGTGGCAAAAATGAGCAGAAAAAACAAAGGGTTGAGAGTAGGAAACGCTAAATATTTAGCCAAAGAAAAGCATAAAATAGTAAAAAAGAATTAGGAAATGACTAGGGAGAAATAAGTAAAACACTGGGAAAGTGAAATGGGTTGAAATAAAACAGGGAGACAGATGGAGAGGACCTGAAAGAAAAAAAGTCGAATGAGGCGTAGACGAAAAAGAAAAGAATGTGAATAGGGTAGCAGAAAAGGCAGAAAGAGAAAGAGGAGGGGGGGAAAGGAAGAAGACCAAAGTAGTGTCTGGTTTAAAAATGAAACACAATGAAAGAACTTTACCAGAGGCATGAATTGTCTATCCAGAACATTTTCTTTTCAGCACCATCAAAGACGGCAAAACTTGCCAATTCTGCACTTTTTATCTCTTCATTCTCTCTTCACTCTGCCTCTCTTTGATTTGTCTCTCTCCAAAAGACCTCTGGAATGAATGACATTCAAGGGTGACCCCATTGTAGTTTTTCTATACTATTATTTCTCTTCCCGTGAAGCAAACTTTTCAGTCTCAATATCCAGCTTTTTATGTTAAGAAGTTGTGTGGATCTGGGACAAAGATTAATCTTATATCTTCTGAGGAACCCAGGCCTAAGGGTGTGCATATTATTAGCTTTTAGACCTCTGTGTTTAATATTGCTTCAACAGATATGAATTCGCACCACAAACACAGATTTGGTGATAACACATTTTTCGTTCTATGTGGAAAAATTCGATGGACCTATCTGCAAAGGCCATCAATCACACACAATTAGGCAACAGAAATAAGGCAGGTCAAAATGTAATTAAATAAGGTATTTCTTGGCTGTATCTCAATCATGTAAGGAGGGTGTTTGATGACAAACAACTTCCTCATTTGTTATTAATTTGTTTATCTTTTTATGTGCAAACCGTACCATGTAAAACGCTCGAGCCGCTCCTCATCTCGTTGTATTTCACTGATTATGTCCCACTAATTATTATTATTATTAAGTTATATGTGGAAATATAGCATGTGGAGTAGAAAATGAGTTTTACTAAGTTTAATAATCTTGAAAGCCAGTATTTGTTATGATCACCTTTATTTATTTGGAAAGACAGCGTGAACTCTTTTAGCCAGCCTTGTAATTTCTTCTTCTTTTTGAAGGACATTCAAAGCTCTTCTATGGTTGTTGTTTGTTCTCTTTTATTCCACACTGCAACAATAACATTGAGGTGTGGTCTCTGGGGAGGTCAATCCATGACTGGTTTAAATTTAGCCCCAAATCACGACAGAAGCTAAGCTGTGTTTTACAGATGCCAATAGACACTTACTGTTAAAACTCTTTCCTGACCTTCTCCGTACATACTGATTACAATATAAACCAAAAATTTCACGTTTTGATTCATCAGTCTATAAGACCTGTTACTACTTTTGTAGCTTGTGGTACATCAGCCTTTCTCCCTGTTCCCCATCCTCAAGAATGGCTTTTTGACAGCCACCCTTCCACTGAACCCATTTCTGATCAGGCTTCAGTGAACATTAGATGGATCAACTGAAGGGTCAGATGCATATCAGGTCTTTGCCAAACTTTTTCCTATTTCTTATGGACATTATTTTTATCTTCTTTTGCCATCCACTTGTTCACTTTCTTCAAATTTTGTTAGGACACACTCAACACTATGCAAAGAAATGCCAGGTTTTTGTTAATAGCTTTTTGGAAATCATCTTATGAATCTACTATTTTATGTCTGTTAACCTGCATTATCTTCGGCATATCTTTCATGGATTCAACTACAGGAGTCTGTCAAAAAACACAAATTATGTGTTTTTGTGACAGTTTTTGTGTGTAAAGACGCTACTGCTACACATCTGCTTCACTACTTCTGTCTGATTTTTCCCTCATTCACGAGGGGTCGCCACAGCGGAAGGCTCTGCATATTTGATTTGATAGATTTTTATGCTTGATGACATTCCTGACATAACTCCCAAAGGATTTGTGTCTCCCAGTCTTGAATCAGGGATCTTTCACACATTAGGTAAATGTGAAAACCACAGCAGACACAGCTACAGATGGTTCTTTGCTAAGTTGTCTGTTATGTGTAGACATGACAGTGCTTCATCCCTTGAGTTAGATCCCTTTTCATGATTGAATGACTCATAGGTCATTGTGTTATAACAAACACACACATAGAAACACTCTGAATTGGTCGGGTAAAAAGATTGGACAAAAAAATGAGAGAAAAATAGCTAATGTTCGTTAAATGTCTTGGAAAACGATTGCTTAAGACCACGCAGAAAACTTATGAGAATGTCTGGCTTCATTGATGCAAAATATAAAGCTATAGAAAAATCCATCGATTTTTTGTGTTACACTCTTTGACAATCACACTGAAAGTAAATTAAAAGTTAAATTTGATTGTGAGAGCAATAAAAATACATGGGGTGTACTGTCAGAATTAATACAGGACTGGTTTTTAGAACTGCGTTTGTGATCATGAATCAAAATACTTGTAATTCATGATCTCTCAAATTGAATTTGTATAGTGACTATTTTGGTCATCAAACTCTGAAGCATTTGTATGTTGTGTATTAAGTGTACTGTTGCAATCAAAAACAGTTATATTTGGGGGGAAATGGCATTTTCTGAGTAGGAAATGACAAGAAAAGAATCATGAACAATGTAAAATTGTTGCAGTCTTAATAAGTTGTGGTCTCATCACTGCTTTGTCAGATGCTACTGGCATAGCAGAGATTTCTAAAGGTGTCCTTTGGAGTAAGTTGGGAGTTTTTCAGGAGACAAACTCGCAGCTTCAGACTTGGTTTCACTTTATTTTCTCCCTTTTTATTTTTGCTCACTCACTGACTGGATTTACTCTCCCAAACCTCTTTACTCTGTTTCAGAAAAAAAAACAACAAAAAAAAAAACTTGACTTGGATTAATATCTGCCTTCACAATGTAAAGCCTGCATGTTGCAAACAGACCTTACTTAGTGGTTTTAAATCTGAGGTCTTTAACAAGCCTCTCATTGGGAGTTAAACTTTCTTATTATTACTTCCTCACAGAAGTTAGACGTAAACACACACACTGGACCATGTGAAAAAAATTCTGTGTTTAATAATGTGCTACACCTTTATTGGGTGGGTGTCACCACAGCATAAGCAACATCTATATTTCCAGCAAGCCAAATCAGTCTACATCTGAAATGCATCTAAAGTAGGGATACGAGCAGCATGTTAATTCCACACTGTTCAATGCAAATTTTTAGTTTGAAACTTGGTCTGACAGGTTCATAGTTCAGCGAGCCACAAAACCTGTCAATGTACTGTGTACAATGAAAATGCTTCTAGCCTGTGGTTACTGTCAGCAGCATGCATAATAAAAAAAAAAAAGCAGATAGGAAATGTAAAATTGAGTATATTAATAGTGACTTCCAGTGTGGTTCCATCTATAAAATGCAAAACCACAGCAACAGTTAGCATTGTTCCAGAGAGACTGAACCAAAGATCTTTAGGATGTTTGCAAGTAACTGTATTCGTTTTTCATGGTAAGCAGACCCTGCATTTTTAAAATGTGAAGTGTGAAGTATATCGGGGCCTCATTTTTTTAACCTTGCCTCCCACCCTCACCCCATTTTTTCCACCTAATAAAGTCCTCCCAGTGCCTCTGTAGTCACACAGGTAGAGCACTCTGGAGGCTCACCGATAGCAAAGCACGATCTCTGTCCAAAGGAAAGGTTTCCTTCATCACTCAAAAAACCCTTGACACCCAGAGGCACCTACAGACACTTTCTCCTTAAATACTTTTTTCACTCTGTCTGCAGAGTTTGATCCAATTTTCACTTGCTCTATTTCTTCTGTTTCCATTTCTCTTATTCTCAACTTTTACATTAGAAAACAATATTTTACCATCAACATTTTAATGTCCCCTTAAATGTGTTTTGTGTGCTTTTACTTAACTTGGATGTTTGACCTTCACTGTGCAGAATCACATGCAGAATTTTTAATGAGAAACCGATCATCTGCTTCTGTTGGCTTCTAGCATCCATACACCCAATACTTCTTTATTCATAGTTTTTTTTTCTTTTTTGGGTGAACTTTAAATATAAAATGACTGCAGCAAACACACTAAAGGACAAATATAAGGTCAATAAGCTGTTAGAGTTAGATCTGTACAAAGGGGGACATTCACTGTACAATGATTCATACAGACATGACTTCAGACATGACTCATCTACATGTTTTAAATGTACATTTCCTGTATTTACAAAACCTTTAGTCATGATCATTACTATTTTTTAATGGTTTGCAAATTTTAAGAATGACTAAATGCTAAGATGCGACGAGCCAGAAAGAGAAACACATGAGAAACCCCAAATCCCGGCCCTCACGCTTCCTTCAACAGACCCCTGAAAAAAAAACTTGATTCATCAACTTCATTTACATTGACTTCTCACAAGAGACATTTCCCTACTGACGGAGTTGGGAAGTATGTTCACGATAATGGGCAAAGAAAATAAATTAACATTTAAATAATCCTAATCACTTTCTCACGGGAGCCCAGTGGTGAGCATCTGAGAGGCAAGGCAGCATGAAGATAACACAGTCTGTCGTTGCTGTTGAAAGTGTGGGGAATGTTCCTACTCTATCTCACATCAAATACGTGCCAGCTGAAACCCCACTGAGCCTTCTCGACCTGACGCAAATGAAAAAAGAGATCTGAGGGCACAGGCGTGAGAAAGAGTAGAATATTAGGCAGGGAGATTAAAAAGAAAAATACCCAGACAGAGAGAAAAACTGGGTAAGAGTGGCAGAGCTGTCTTGCTCGTCATTGTGTGCCAGTACAGGGGGGGATGTTTAAAAGAATTGCTCTGGAATGAATAATTATTATTCCCTCAAAAAGCTTTCAGACATAATTCTACTGCAGTATTAAAATGGATGCAACTTGTCAGATTATTTTAGTCTAAGTGACTTAATGTCCACCGTTTACAGTGAATCCATGCATTTTTAAACAGACGTACCAAATAGCCTCCTTTATACCAGAATTACTTATGGGCATTGCCATTCAAAAAGCACAATTTCCTGTATAGTGTATGCTGTCACAATGTGGCCACCCGAAAAGTAGACGAGTAGACAGCCTGACAGAAGAAGCTGCAAGAAGAAGCAGCAGCTGTGACAGAAACTGCTCTCCCTCTCCGTTTTCCATCATAACCCAAGGCCACAACAGGTATGTAAGAATTCAGCATTTCATTAAGATGTTCAAATTAAAATTCCCTACAAGACTGCTGTCCAAGGTCTTTTTTAGGTCAAGGTCCTCTAGGAAAACCTACAAAAGGAGCCGTGTTGGCAGATTTTTCAATACAGGTTTTCGAAGGTTGAAGGAGGAGCAGCGCTGGAGCCGAAAAATCACTGAGGTGTCACAGAAGTGAGTCTTGCAAATTAGGAGAAAGATCAGCTAGTTTCCCTACAGTGTGGCTCCAACTAACTTTTCTATATGTTTTGTGCCTCTGTCTTGAGAAATGAAAAATTATTCATTTAACCAGGATAAATTATAGAACTATGGTATGTTTTTATTGTTAATTGCTATGGCAAAGGTTAAGCATTAAAAAAGTATAGTCAGATTTGAATCCATAATGCAAACATTTGGAACATGTCTAATTTGTAATAGCTTATTTTCTTTAGCATAACAATATTCTCAAACACACTATCAGTGCAGTAAAAGCATATCTGTATTGTCTACTTACAATTTTATAAGCAAAATATGAAGAGATGAGCCTTTTCCACAGTAGGGTACATGCCAATGCTACAGTATTGTTTGGTTTCTGATTTTAGTCTTCCAGATATCTTCCAGGTAGCTTTGTAGGTGTAAATTGAATGTAGCTGTTTATTGACATTAAAATCATACAATGCATTTATAAGGTGTTGTAGATACATGATGCAATGTTCTTGGGATCTGCAGGAGCCACTCGCCTAGCTTGGGGGTCACTGCACAGAGTGCTGCAATTACCACTAGGACCACTGTTCCCTTCACCCTCCACATTTTCTCGAGCTCTTCTCTGAGCCCTTGGTACTTCTCGAGCTTCTCGTGTTCCTTCTTCCTGATGTTACTGTCATCGGAACTGCTACATCAATCACTATGGCCGTCTTCTTCTGTTTGTCTACCACCACTATGTCCGGTTGATTAGCCATCACCATTTTGTTCTTCTGTATCTGGAAGTCCCACAGGATCTTAGCTCGGTCATTCTCCACCACCCTAGGGGGCGTGTCCCATTTTGATCTCGGGGCTTCCAGGTCATACTCAGCACAGATGTTTCTGTGCACTACGCCAGCCACTTGGTTATGATATTCCATGTATGTCCTGCCTGCTAGCATCTTGCACCCTGCTGTTATGTGCTGGATTATCTCAGGGGCACTCTTGGTTCTTTATGGTGTGATAGACCCCAGCATCTATGGATCTTGTGCTTGTTCCTGTGCTGCCACAATTAGTGCCTCTATGCTGTCTTTCAGTCCAGCTTTGTCCAGCCACTGGTAAGATATCAGCCACCTCCTCTTTCTGCCGGTGGTACATACCATGCAGGTGCCTGATGTTTCCTCCTCTTCCTCTTTGTTCTTGTGCTTCTGCTGCCGACTCAGCACGGGGTCAGTTGGGACCATCTTCCTGATGTATTTGTTTATGTTTGTTGTTTCATCCTGGACCCTGGTGCTGACACTCATCAGTCCCCGGCCTTATTTCCTTCTGCTTAGCATTCAGCCTCTCTCTCATATATATACTGTATGTATACCTTTAGACTAAGTCAGAGGACACAATCCTAATCCTAGCAACGCTAGATCTTAACTAGATAATAACCATAAAGGTGATATTGCATTAGAAGAATATTTGGCAAAGACAGTGTCAAATGATCTGTTTTGTTGTTCAGGTGTGGAAACTTGTTGACTTGCATTAATGTCCTTATAATTTGATAAGAAAGTAGTCATTTTTGAGTCTGTTGCTAAAGCCTGAGCCTTGCAGAGTTCAGTAATGAGCTCTATCTGAAACATGAATCTTGACCTTCTATTCTCTCCGGTTGAAAAAAACAGATGTCATGTAATAAGATTCATTACTTTTCACTCTCCTCATTTTTTCTTTCATTCTTCTTCTCTCCTGTTCATTGTGTCCTTATTTCACCTATAAATACTTTAATATATAGTACATTGTAGTACAATTTGTATTAAACACTGTTCATTAGTAACACAGAATCTGTTATAGATTTGCCCTTAAACTCATCTCCAGGTGAGTGACACAGGAGCCCCAGCAGGAAACTGAAGAAACCTCACCTACTCTGAGAGGGTGTAAAGACAGTTGATGCCCACACATACCCACGTAAACACAACAAAGAGAGAAAGATAGAGCAACTAGAGGAGAACAGAGATAGCAGGTCAGGGATTTGTGAATAAATATAGCTTCTGTACATTAAAAAAAAACAAATTCCTGTGTAGGTGTGAGGAAAGCTGTGGGTTTTATCCGATAAGCCTTCCCTTTTAAAAAGATGATATTTTTAGGAACCTATGAGATGTACCAGTGTGTGACCAGAGCAAATCAACAGCCACTGTGAAGTCTGTGCTGACCTGGGTCACCAAGTGACTGAAATCACTCATAAAATGCCTAGATAGGCCAAGTTTCAGGTCTTTCAACTAAACGCCACACTGCATGTTCGCTGCCCCAGAAAACGACATAAATGATCCGTTCATGCAGCAGGGGTCTCTCTGCCATTATCCCAAAATCACTGCAAGTCTCAGTAGCGACACTTAGCCTCAAGGCTTCTATCACATTTAAGAGATGGAAATCTGAAAACCTGCGAGCATGCACCTAACAATTACTGTCAGAAAAGTGCCTTGTCTTTAACCAGCCATATGTAGTCAGTAGGTAACCCATGTAGATAATCTAAGCAGATGTCGTTATTTCTTATATCTTCTCAAAAAGAGTATTGATGTCTTTGATAATCAGCTCAGCCAGTCTCTCTTCCTCTCATCCGCTTTGCACCTCTCCGAGGCTCTGTTCACTATCACAAGTTGAATCCACTGACCCTGTGATAAGTCCAGAAAGCCTAATATCAGCCTCCCCACCTATACAATAAGAGATCTGAACCCACCTTACAAAGAGATTCACAAATATAGAGCAAAACTCTAGGAAGGTATTTTTAGCATTTTTTATGGAAAAGAGGCAAAAGAGGCACACACTGCCAGTTATGACAAAACCAATAGATGGATGCTCACTGAAGACTTAACACAGAGGTAAAAAAAAAAAAAAAAAAAAAAAAAAAAAATATAATAAAAATTAAAA
>VUQR01013944.1:1491-27947 GCA_015108515.1 Hemichromis elongatus | reverse complement strand
GGGTAATGCCCATACACTTGGACATCTCTGCCCTTCACTTTCCAGGCAACAGATGGAAACAGTGTATTAAGGCACCCAGGGGCAACCCTGGGCACCCTGGCATAGCTGAGGCATGGCCAGGTTCAGAGGGAGCAGGTGGGCATCTGTTCCATGCCCTTAATCGCTTGCCGCACCCGCCATCCCTGTGGTGAGCTTGGCTTTGTGTGTGTCTGTGTGTGCTTGTTTGCGTGTGGATGTGTGGAAGGATGTATTTATATCTGTGTACAGTATGTGTGTCTAGGTGTGTCACCCCTGTGCTGCCTTCAGTCAGGGGTAAGGGGGATTTACTCCCTTATTGCAGCTTGGTTTTTACAGGCAGAAGATTAGGACTAGCGATGTAGGAGGTTTATTCACCTTAATGCCTCAAAATCAAAATCACCTTTAACTCAAACTCCAAGAAAAACGTGAGACTGTGTCATGCAGGATTGACAAAATCAGGTGTTCAGAAAGACTCCTCAAAGTCAACTGGGAGCAATCACACAACACGAAAACCGTGACATGGGTTATTATGTGTCGTCATTCTTTTTGGGGTATGCAAGTTTTTTAAGATCTGCTGCTTCAACATCAGTAAACACAACAGTATTTTTAGTGGTGCTAGAATATTTGATCCAGGCTGCGGATTGAATTTAATTAAATGTAAAGCTCTTTGTTGGTACCGCAGATAGAACATGAAACTACGTGAGGATCAGAAAAATCCAATCAAAACAGCCTTGCATGTGTCTGTGGACTTAATATGGCCTCGTATCTTATTGCTTTTTTTTTTCTGAGCTAAACGACTGCAGACAGCTTCTGCCGTGTTAAATAACCAGTAAGTTTTTGTCTTTCCTGTAGTCGTCTCTGTTTCTATGCCTAGCTTTAAAATATTGAGTTGGGCTCTACAGTAAACATAAACAGCCTTCAGTAAATATGATTGGCAGCCATGTTTCAAAGCCAGGCTAATTCCATTAAGCTATTGATCTCTCTCCCTCAGCTTTCGCTCTGTACTAGCTATGAATACCTCTTTACTTTACCCTGGCCCTGGGCTCTAGCTCAGTTTCATGCTGCCCGTGTGTCTGCCCAGCTATCTGACAATCTTGCAGAATAACTTTTCAAACGTCTCAGTGTTTAAACAAAGAGAAGCATCCTGCACGCTGCATTACAAAAACGAGATGATGGTGGCTGGTTAATCCAAAAAAGGTAACTGCTCTTCTGACATCATCCATCCAGTTCTTCTTATTAATCATTTATCCAACCTCATGGTCATGGTGATTTGAAATAGGGCAAAAGACAGAGTATGCCTAAAGCACAGAAAGAAAACAGCGATTCACACACCCATCCACACATAACTTAACATGCATGAGTTAACAGCATTCAGAAAAGCCCCAGCTGACCAATAGGCTCAAACCCAGAACCTTTATACTGTGAGGCAACAGCACTGCACCACGGTGATACCTGCTCTGCACCATCACTGAGTCCAAATTGTCATAATTCAAAGAATGTTGGCTCCTTGATCACTAAATAAAGTATTCATTCTTGTAGCCTTATTCTCACACTGCCTTTCATGTATTCTTAAAAAAAAGTCCCTGTCTTTGGCTTTCTCTGTAGTTTGTGAGTCATTCTCTGCTATCCTTTTGTACACTATATTCATCTTCTGCCTTTTGGCTATATCTCAGTTCAAAATTATCTGTATGAGAAAGGTACATTACTGGCTCTCCGTGCCTGGGCAACAAACTTTATTGCTGTCAAACCAAGCTTGAGATTTGGTAGGAATTGGGAGTAAAAGCGATATGAGAGGGAGGGGGGGAGACGGGGTGAGGGAGAGACAGCTTGTGCGAAAGAGAGAGTTAGCTGTTGTTCCACTTGAATTTAACTTTACAGAGCAAATCCCCCTCACTCTACCCCACCCACCTCCACACACACACACAAACACACACCCCTCCCATCTTCGGTGCCCCTCTGCCATCTCCACCGGAGTGAAGAGAAAGATGCGTGTACAGCGGTGTGAGTGGTTGTTTCCCCCATGTCGTGCTGATCACGTTATAAGCGATGATACCTCACCACGGCGCCTGGATCGCTGAGCTGTACTGGTGCAGACGGGGCTATTTCGTGGCCTCACTCTAGCGACATCATTGAATGAAGTGCGCCTGTAAATGTTGCTGTTTGTGTGTGGAAATTGTCCTACTTTACAGTCAATGAGGAGCTTATGAAATTTTAAAGTTAGTCCCAGTAAATTTTCCTTTGGTTCTTGCGCAAAGACCACACACATAAACACAAGCCCACACATGCACACAAAGACATATAAATGATGCATTATGAGTCTACAGTAGAGTTTATTGTCTATGCCCCTAGGTATGCTCTGTGAGCTACTTCACAGCACTGCCTGACATATTATGGACTGAGGAATGAAGTGCTACTTAGAAAAGCAAGACCACATCCTGATCTTGTTTCTCCTCTATACACATAAACGCACTTAACTACACACGCAGACGAAAGGCACACGTACAAATACAGGAAGGCACACACACGCGCAGTAGCCGAGCTCTGAGGAGTAACGAAGCAAACAATGAGTTTCCCCAGTGCATTGTGGCTCGGCTGCCCTGCTTTAAATGTGAGCCGAGTCATCAGCACTTAAACGCTTGATTGATGGCACAGAAGTGAGGATGATTGTGGGATATGCCAGCTCCAAATGACAAGCAATTACTCATTTTGTGTAATGAAAACCTTAACACCAATCATTGAAGCTTTACACCGTGCTAAAGCTTTATGTAATATTATATGTTCCCTTCATCCACCCCCGCTCCCACCCCCGCTGCCATCCCTCGGGTGCCGCGGCAGACGTTTACTAAATAACATAATTTGTAATGGCTGAAGTGATGGCACAACAGGCCTGCTAAGTGAGTGAGCAGAAGCAAGTGTTTTATGGCTGAGAGTTTTTTTTAATATTATTTTTTTTTTTATTAAAGCAGATCTATGGAGAAATGCCGAGACTCCTGGCAGGTCTACTTATGCCAGTCGTGCAGACATCAGTGCCATTAGGTCTTCTGATTACCATTCTAAATATTTGTGCCTCCGTAGCCTAACGCCATCATCCATCCAGCTAGGAGTTGCCATGGAAACCCAGACTTAATTGTGATATTTGTACATGTGTATGCGTGTGTGCGTGCGCACGTCGCCCTCAGCTTTAGTCATTACTTTATCAGTTTGTGTGTGTTAGGACGCACGCAAGCGGGCGTGTTCGTCAACAGCTCTGTGCTGTGAGATAGCGAAAGTGCTGTCCTCCTTTTTCTCCCTCTTCCCTCTGCTCTGCCAAAACTACAATTACCCCTGCACTCCTCTCCTCCACAAAATCACTGTAATTATCTGTAGCCTGCATGGGCACACTGGCTGGCAACAGGTGCCATGTGAATGCTAATCCCCTCCCCCTGGCCACATGCTATTCTTCTGCTTGGCCTCTGACAAACCAACTGTCACTGGCAGAAGGAAAGACACTCCAAAGCTGCACAGTCCTTCAGAGCTGCATGCATGTGGACAATAATCAGGCCGCCTAGAGATGTTAAGTTGTGGGATGTCAAGAGTAGTTAAAATGTAAAGCCACTGTTGAGCGCGTATAGGACATATGTGTGGATTATCTCACGGCAGCCTTTCCTACTTATGGTAGTACGTGTAACTGAGCCTAGTCTACACTCACAGACACATGCACAGGTTTGACATCAATCCATGGCATTAAATGAAGTGTGAAAAACAGGTCAGCGAGGACTTCCTGTCTTTATAAACAGCCTAAATGCTATCCAGATGCTCCATGCCTCCCCTGTCCCTACGAAATCTGCTCACGTCAGCGCTAAATGGCAAAATATAGCCTCTTTAAAGTGATATACACTAACAGAAGCAAGGACATCAGTACGTACTACCTCAGCTGCTGCACGGTGACTATGGTATGGAATAAAAATGTCAGCTCCTGTACCTGTATTTATAGTCTATTTCACCGTCTTTGCTTGAGTGCCATCCCAATGAAAATGAGCAATATCTCTTTATTTCTAGCTTTGCCTGGCCACTGGGGATCAACTTTTCAACACACTTCTTATAGACCTCACCTGACTTGACAGAGATACACAGGAGGGTACACACTGGCCCACTCACTGTTATGTAAATATGGAAGAAGTTGAGCAAAAGATGAGAAGAAGACAGAGGGCACTGTGGAAAGCCTTCGGCAGCAATAGTACCAACTCTTTTTTAGGAACGAACACACTTCCTCCGCAGAGCCAGTATTTGTAGAACATCCTGCACCGCACGAACACATAAGATAGTAGCATGCACAGTCATTGTGGTATAGGCGAGTTGGTGGATTCAGTGTCCCTTGTCTCCGTGTGGTTGAGTGTATCCTGGGTATTTGAGGCAGAGAGCTGTCTGGCTCCTCTCTCACCCCGTCTGCACATGAAATTGTTGCAAATGCACGGTAATGTCAGAACGAGGCATACTGAACATAAACCATTTTGCTGGCTTTTATTTTGAACAAAGTACATTAAGAGGAACAACACAAGTGGTGGGGACAAACCGGATCAATAAATGAATAAATGATGATGGCTCTTTACTTTCGAGGAACCCCTGAATACTCACGCAGCAGTCCAGCGTGACCGCGTCTCCTTTGGTTGCTCGACCTTTCCGTCTCTGCAGAGAAGCAGAATTATCCGGGACGTCTGGTTGTCGTCTCTCTTTTCATCTCACCTCTTCTGTCCTGTTAACGCACCCATTATTCCAGACACAATCCTTTTGACATGGGGGCCACGTTCAATGTTTAATGCTGTTTGTTTTATATTCCTGCCTCATTTCCTTATATAAAAATTTATGATGACATTCTCTACCTTCCATAAAATATTCATAAATGTCATTACTAATAACTTTCATAGATCATCGAAATTGATCCTTCTGTCTTCTTTCATCCTTGCTGCCCAGCATGGATTCATTAGTTTGAAGTGTGAGACATGCTCCTCATGTTTTTGGTTATGTATGGACATGAAAGAACAGATGTATTTGTGCTGTGTTTGTGTGTGTATCCATGTGTGCGTTTGGCATGAATGCTAGCAGATGTAATTTCTGATCAGAGAAGTTTCTTTTTATTAATTTTTTAAACTAAACAAATTACTTCATGTACATCAAGCAAAGCAAAGGACAGTCTACTCAAGACATTAAGGGAGGAAGAGGGGCTCATGTGGCAGAACACTCAGTAGACTTACACCCTCGTTGGGATGATTTTTAACACTAATAATTTGCAATTTTAGCCAATTTACCATTAATTAATGTTTTTATATGTGGTTTAATTGCCACAGATCCATATCATTGTACCATATAAAGAGAACTTCCACATCTTATTCTAGTTTGGTTTAAAAGTATTTCCAAAATTCAAGTTTTCCCAGCATCCTTCACATTAACTTCCCTTCTCCTCAGTTTCACCTGCGACCCCCATGTCTGTTTAGATTAACTTAGAAAAGACAGAAAAATCCAAAGATTTTCACCATCATTAGAGCTCATTCTGGGAAGGACTTGAGCGAGTCTCATTGAAATGACAAGAATTTGTTGTATTGTTCTCCTTGACTGTTCCCCTGGATTTGCTGGATGTCTGTTTTAATGATAGGTCCGTGCCTCAGAGTGTCCTTCTGTCTGCCACCCTGACACAGAGATGAGAGATGAAATGGAGATTGTGACTGATGCAATTACGTTGGTGCTGATTGAAGGAGAGGCCAAATTATCACCGCCCTGATTGGGCTTTGTCTGGACTGAGAGCATGCCACGCTCTGATTAAAGTGCCGCAGAAATATGTGTGCCTCTGTGTCGACGTGTGTGTGTGTGTGTCTTGGGCAGTAGAAAGGCTTTGGAGGGTAAAGAAAGAAAAAAAATGACCTTCCTACTTCAGAAAACCACTTCAGAAAATCAGAATCAATGCAAAATTTACTGAATCTAGATTGTATGTGTTATTCGATTGTGTTAAACTTCTCCCGTGTGCTTTCCTTTCTTTTTTTTTTTACAATAATGTCCCTTTTTCTTCCGTCTCGTTTTTATTGCATCTTAAATATCTGCTGCAGCAACTAGTTTGCACCACTGGAGGCCTCCTCTTCATTTTTCTTTCTCTGCCTAGTTCCTTGTCTTGCCTTATAACCTCATGTTCGTTCCATACATTTCTCTCTCTGAGTTTATGGGTAATTTTCTCATGGATCCTTTTCTCTCTCCCCTCCCCTCCACCCCTTCCCCTCTCCCTCTCTGTGGCCTCTCTCTCATCTCCTGCGCCACTCTTGCATCAGTCTTTTTCAAACAGCTTGTGTTCAGCTGAACCCCAACTTCAAACATACATTTTAAAAGAACCGAAACTATCTCATGTTTGAAAAAAAAAAAAAAAAGCCCCTGAGTCTTATTTGCCCAGCACTGCCACACTCCCTCCTTCCCTCCCTCTCTCGATCCAGCCCTCCATCCGTCCCTCCCCATCCAAAATGTTGTTTGTTTATCACCATTGGAGCATTCTTGCTCCAGGTTGTTGCATCAGCATTAGCAGGCTGACTAGCACCAACAAATATGTGTGCGTGCACATGCGTGCGCAGCGGTGCTGTTGGTTAGTTTGTGATTTCACAGGGAATTAGTTCATCCCTGTGGCTGATCCCAGGAGCCAGCTGATGGCTGTAGACAACGTCAGCCTAACAGCGAGGCAACGCGGAGGAACACATAATATAAGTTACCTCAACATCTTTGTGCATAAGACTAACTTTAAAGGCTTTACTTCTCTCAGCAGGAGACTGATCCCTCCTTCTATCCATTCACCCATCCCTCCATCTCTCCCTCCATGTTTCTGCTCTCTTCCGTTGTAGACTGCAGTACAAGGCCTTTAAATAATTACACAGAGACGTCTTCAAGAGCGGCTGAATGGGAAGCTAGGGCTCAGTGAAATTTAACCCTTTCACCACTCAGTGGTTTATACCTTCTTAAAGGATACTCCCAATAGGTTAAGCCTTCATCTCATGCGTGTCCCTTTATGTCTGTTTGGCTGGCTGTTTAAAACCAGGTCTGATGTAATCTGTGGGAAAAACAGCTTTCTAGTGACAGAGTATCTGCCTGAAGATCCCCAGGCTTTATCTGTAAAAGGAATCTGTCAGCTGAGAGCTCTCTAAGTGACAAAGTCTGAAAAAAAGAGGATGATCCTTACTGAAGAGTTTATAGAGATCAGAGGTTAGGTTTTTCTGTGGCTGAGCATTGCCTGAAAAATTTCATAATTTCTCATTTTTTCACTTTTTCTGGTGCAGATGAGTTCGCCCTACGTTCTTATACAGCATTTACTGAGGCGTTGAAAATGCTGACTGTTATGCTGGATCCAAACATTTCAGCCAGAAGTATAATGTGTGGTTAGTATATATAGTTTGAGGTGATGCAGATGGAGACATGATTCTAAACTCTTTTATATTGCAAACAAACAACAAATACACAAACTGACCAAAGCTGTATTTTTCAAACTGCAGTTCTGTGCGGAGGTATTTCAAAAAGTAGCATAAAAGTAACACTCGCCCACTAAACACTCCAAACTAAGATCATGTGGAACAGCTATATATGGCAGAGGGCTACTGTAGCATCAGTAGTTGAGCTGTACTTTGCACCATCTCACCTGCCAAGTGTAGGTTGCTTTGGAATTGGGTGCTGGGATTTGGCTTTGCCTCGGCTCCCACTGATGGTATATACATATGAAGAAGGTTGGTGGATGGAGCTGAGCTCACAGCTTGATTCCCGTTAATGCAGATGGCTGCTTCGGCTGGCGTATGGGTAGGGTTTATGTGTAAAGCCAATGAATATTTATGTGTTTAAAGCACATTTGTGGTGGGAGGCTCCTGTGGATATGAGAACAAGAGTTTCACTCAGAGCCTCCGCGAGTGTCAGGGGCCTGTAACGGGCATCGGAGTGTGGCTTAGGGGGATGAGGATTCCTATTCACCTGGCTTTATGGCTTAAAATGTCTTTGTCTTTATCGCTGAAACTTAAACATGAAAGTATGTTCTGTACATGTGAGTGGGAAGCCTTCCTTTATTGGAGAATTTTAATACTACTTATGATATTGTACAGAAGTTTGAGTACAGGAAAAAGTAACAACATTAGTATAATATTACTAAAGTGAACATAATGTGCTTAATTGGCACATGTCACCTTAAATCCTTTTTTTTAGCTAAGATGGTATGCAAATGGGTAATTAAAAAAGTGTCTTGTGTTTGGGCTCTTGATTTACAAAAGTCTTTAAAAAAGCTTTTAGGATCTTAATAAAATAATTATTTTTAGTTTGTAAAGCTCAAGGTGTTTTTAAATCCCTGAAATTGATACTACCACATAGGGAATGTTGCAGTAATTTTCAGGGCGGATTCGTGCAGACTTTGACAGCAATAATGGAGTGTACTCAGCTCCCTTAGTACTTCTGTGTTGAGCATGTACTGTAGACAGTACAAGGCCACCACTAATCAAATTCTCTCTTTTTCTCTCCCCCATGCCGTCGTCTCTGGTGCATCTCCAACATCAGGTAAGAAATTGTTTTATCATTCCACCAATCAATAGTAATATGGCCCATAGCTAGCTACGCACCGGCACTGTCTACACTCAAAGATTTAGATACGTGCAAATAGCAGCAGTGATATTTTACTTCAGACACCAACAATATTATCACAGCCCGGGTGGAGTAGCACAGTAAATCCACCTCTTGTTCTTTGTTTGGATCTTTTATCAAGACTGATACTTCCCATGTAATGAAAGCTATTTGGCAAGAGCTGTCACTGTGTGGCGTGCTGGGAGGGAGCTAAAGATGCTCTGGCTAATGGTGAAAACAGCTCAGCGCCTGGATTGGGCTGCTTTAGTGCTGCTGCCGTTGTGTGGTGTGTCTCCACAGTCTCC
Source organism: Hemichromis elongatus (assembly GCA_015108515.1). Taxonomy (NCBI): domain Eukaryota; kingdom Metazoa; phylum Chordata; class Actinopteri; order Cichliformes; family Cichlidae; genus Hemichromis; species Hemichromis elongatus. The sequence goes on along the minus strand of VUQR01013944.1, from coordinate 19,026 downwards.
AGCTCTCTCTGTGACAGCTCCCCCCGGTTTATGACAAATGGTGGGGCACTGAGCAGGCTAACAGGGAGGTAATGCCTGTTGGTTCATTAGTAGGCCAGGTCACTGTGGGCCCGGGACCAGGCGTTGGCTACTCAGTGCTCCTTGTTCCAAAGCTGATGGACAGATGCACCCGCCTTTAGTGTATGCACATATAAATGCATGCATACTTTCAGCCATGGATGTAAAAATACCTCACTGACATTGCAGAGTGTATTTTTGCCATTTCTGCAACTGAAGAAAAAAAATCATTGTGTGACCTATGTCCCGTGACCTTGGCCCAAAGGACTGGGATAAAAAGTTTTCCGAGGGATTATCTCGCAATGGAGATGATTACACTTTTAATTGCTCCACTTTTTGTCCAGTTTTTCTCTGCTAACAGCTGTGAACATTAGAATTTATTATAGTTTGCAAACAGCAGGAGGAATCCACACATCCTTTCTGTCCTTCATTTGCGCAGTTGCAGCCCTCACTCCAAACCCTTCCTTTTTTATTGTAGTCACTCACACTCTCTCCATCGTAACTAAATGCTCTCTGAGGGCCACAGCCCAAACTGCTGGCCCTGTCTGTCTATTAATAAATGGCATTAACCACCTGGCCCTTCAGGGACAATTCATTTTAAAGATGAACTACCTTAAAGTACAACACAATGCCGTCTCATTTTTACTGCTTCCTCATTACTGCTCAGGGCGGCTCAGGACTCATCACTGACCCTCCTTCTCTGCCCCCTTTTCCCAGCACCCCACTATTTTTTCATCCTACTTTAACCACTCCTTTCCCCCACTGTTCTTATGAGCAGAAAGCAACCAGAGCATTTTTTACTTAAATCAATAGTAGTACAAGAAAAATGATTATGATCACAATGGCAAGAAAGTTGCCTTTTCTCTGGATGGATTTCTAATTTTGCTAAACTCCCATCGACTCAATGGTTTGGCCTTTGAATAGTCAGTCCCAATTCCCAGCTCTGTAAATGCACTTAAAGCAATTGTGATGATAAATCTATGCACTCATGTCAAATGTTTTATACTTATATAATTACCATAATAATCAAGTTTATTGTGGAGTGGCATACCATGCAGTACCATGGGCGTTTCATTCGTAGCAATTACTGTTATAAACGTGCTACAGTGCCTGTGAATCTGCAATAAGCTGCCCGGGCCAATTTACTGTGATCCATGACAATGTGGTACACTGCTGGCCTGCTAAATCATTTGCAGCATAATGTATAGAGCCTGTTCTTGGCTTTAATTGCTCTCACTCTAAATAAGCTCCAATATCATGCTTACAATTTTCACAGTTGACAGCTAATATCGGGATCAAAGAATTCACTACAGTGAAAAAGATTTTTAAAAAAAAGAAAAGAAACAACAGAAGCATTTGATTGGTCTCTCCTTCTCATTTACGGTACACTGTTTTTAAAGGGTTTTTCTCCTTATTGCTTTTTTTTTTATTGCTTTGTTTTTGTAAAAGATGAATCAGAATGCTTGGAATCATTGCACACGTCTTCCCTTGTGTCTGAATGTCAAAATATTTGTTCCGGGTTTGTTTTAGAACCCTGGCAAACGGGTGAAGGGAAGGTTTGAAGTTGTAGAGGAACAGCCTCATTACACTCACCAAGCTGCACAGTTATTCTGTATGAAGTGGAGATAAAAGCAAGAGAAAAGCTGAGAGCAAGAAGAAATAAAGAACATGGGGAAAAAAATGATGAAGCTTGGAGGAAGAGAAGTGTGGAAAGAAAAGGAGGTTGGATCAAAAGGATAAGAGGGAGGAAGGAAGGAAAGCACCATGTGTTTCTAAAAAAGAAGCAAAATACAAAGAGAACGAGATCAAATTATTGCAAGAGATAGTGACTCCACCGGTATGACTGGTTTATCAGCTGAGCGTAATGGTTTAAAGTCTCTGTCTCTGAGTCTTTCTCTCTGAAGTCCTAAAGACAATTTCAAATTACTCCGTGCTGATATGGCTAATGTTAATTAAAAGCTGAATGCTTTCGCCTTTATTGTGCGCTTGTGTTTGAAGCATCAGACCCATTTTCTTTATTCTTTTCCTTCTCATTTAATGTGGCCTGAATATATATGCACATACCGTACATATGCTGAGTATATACAAATAGACACATAAAGCAAGAAGAGAGTATACTCATTTTGCTCTTTGTTTTCTTTAGAGCGTATGTGTTGGTGACTGGATTTAATAGAAGGCAGTTTGTGAAGTGCAGTGTGTTCAATTCCAGCCATGAAAGCAGTGTCCACATCAGGTTCTGTGTCATCATGAGTACACGACAATATGGCTTTGACTTCTTTCCCTTTTTCTCAGAGAAAAAAGCTTCTATTAAAAACTGAAAAACCGAGAAGCAGCCTGGGATGTCTAGCAGTCTAATAAATGGATATTATTCCAGGGCATATGCTTTTCAAGCCAATGATATTTTAATCATAAAGAAACTGAATGTATATACATCTTTGTTCTGGAAGCGGACTTCCTCAAATGACTAGCAAGACAATAAGCAAACTATTCAATGTAAATCCATTCTTAAGGGCTTTCTCTGCATATGAACACTAATTCTCACATGTTTCTCTGTGTTGATGTGTGTGTGTGTTTTCATGCATTTTCATGCCTCTGGGTTATAGTCATTGCGCAGCAGTACAATGAACGCATCAGCCTAGCATGTCTTTGAAGACCAGTCCATGCAGCAGCATGCACATTCTTTTAGCTCGCTGAAGTAAATTCCTCCACCTGAGACAGTCACATACCTGTGCTTTTAGACAGGAATTCATGCAAAAATCGAAAAGACCATGAGCTCCAATGCACGAGGACAAGCAAGTGTGAGCGCACGCACACACACCTGGAAACACACTTACATGCTTTCCCATGGTAGGTGGGTTCAATCTAGACACAGTCCCGACATTCTTCAAAGACCAGGCTCCACCGGCTCTCTTTCATTCTTGTCTTGTCTCTCTGTTCAAGGAGACAGATGTAGTGTATAGTTCTGTTGAACTACTGAGTCGAAGAGAATCACTCTGTTTTTGTACTGAGATGCGTCAATCACAATCCCTCAATAAGCCATCTGGCATCTTCTTGGCTACGGCTACTGTTTATGGACAGCATAATTATATTACGATTGCATGACTGATTGTTCGGCAAGTAAAAAAGCGTGTTGTTTTCTAGTTGTTTGAGACCATTCTAACATGAGTGAGTCAGCTAGAAAAACCATGGTAGCGAACACAAAGCCACGAGGCTGCAGAAAAATTGCTTTTATAATTTCTTTTTGCCATGTTTTTAAATATATTACCATGTACTGTATCTGTTACCCACTAAAATCTGCATTTGAAGCTGTGCATCACAGATGAGAAGGGATAATCTGACACTTTGAAAAAAGCTACTACTGCTACTATAGCTTCTATAGCCGCCTGTCTTGACATTCTATCATGTTTGTATCCTCCCACATTGAATATGCAATAAAATCGCTCCCCTAGAAGAAGAAATGGCATCCAGTTGACTCTCATATCCTCCACATGCATGATGTGAAGATTCCTCATAGTGAGTGTGTATGTGTGATGAGCGTGTTGTATCAACCCCTGGGATCTGGTCTGTGATGAAACATTCAAGAGGAGTTGCTAGAGGAGTGTATTCAACACAAAGCTGTAAAATGAAGCTCTGGAAAAGCAATCTCCACTAGCAGAAACCTTTTGCTTTCATTACCACTGACGGTGTGTGCATCACAGGCTGTATTTGTTATGTTCTGATTCTTCGACAGTGGGAGGGTCTGAATGGTCATTTGCATACCTTATGCTGTGTGCGCAAAGTGCTGGCTGAAAATATTCTTTTTATTCCATTCTAAACCTATCATACATTATGAGGGTGGCACTTGTACAGTTGCTCATCCCACACATATTAAATGAAGATAAATAGATTGCATTAATTGTACAGTATCTGTGCTAAATCCGCTGATTAATGCAACCGTTTGCTGATTCAGACCTTGCCGTGATTTATGAGCAGTTTTACAGCTGATAATTTTCAGCACACACATTGTTCATTTTAAGTGTGTTTCCGAAAGCGAGCGAGGGAGCATTCAGCATTTGTTTAGCTAATCAGGCAAATGAATGTCATAACGCGAGCCAGAGGCAAAGTGCGGCTGAATGGGGTGTTGTGGGGGGGCGGTGGCAGAGTACAGCGCAGAAGAAAACCCACCCAGTAAAGAGTTTTATCCTCGGGGAATACGCAAGCCCACTCCACCACCCATGTCCCATACAACATTTGAACAATTAAAAATTGACTGATGACCTGACTGATCAAGGTTACCGGGCCAAGGTGAAGCCACATGAACAGCGTCACATTGCTTTATGGTTCCAGTCACACATGTCTACATCTGTGTGGAGTCTAAAGTGCACTAATGCACTCTCTACATTAAAAGTGTCAACATTACTTTGCCCACGCTTGTGTTCTTCTCGTAATTGATGTTGTGTGGTCATGGAGCGAACGTAGCTGTCATCTTTGCTGTTTTTAATACAAAACATGTTTAAATTTCTTTTCTATAAGAAAAGTAACACCGCTGTTCTGTTTCATGTTAACCTTTTACTATTATAAATGTCTTTGTGTGAGGCAGGGATGGATGGTAGAATACAAAGCAAGATTTTGAACTGTACGTGCTGTGCATTGTTTATATATTACAGAAGGACAGATATGCCAGAACAGTGATGCACAGGATTTATGATTAAAAAGTCTTCTGGTGTCCATATCGGTTGACTATTCAGTTTAACAATGCTAAGCTTGTGGGTGATGGATCAGAAGAGGTTCATAAGACTGTGTCACTTTCTGACGCTGACAAATGACCTACTTTTGTGTTTGGGTAAAGTGACTCGTGTTGTATATCTAGAGCTGCAAAGAGCTGTTTCAGTCATAGGGAATTTGTAGTTTGAAATTGGGGCAAATACTGATTTTTCTTACTTTAATTGGAGAAAGGTAACTGTATAAAGTATGAAGCCTTGTTTAAATCTTCTCCTGTTTTACCTGTTAAACTCACTGCACTTAAATATGCCCGTGTGACTCAAGAGTCAATGGGGTTCAAGTCCCATGCATCTCTCCATCATGGGTCCATGCATATTAATACCCTGGACATATTCATACCCTGCAATTTGTTGCCGGCGCTCAGACTGCCAGCTACACAGCTCCCATTTTATCTTGTTAAATAACTCACCTTTAAACATAAAGGAGCAAATACAGAGCTATTCATTATCACAGAACATAACTAAAATATTTACCACTAAGTGCTGCTATTACAAATTTAATGTAGAGCGTCCCCAACATGTTTGCCTGGCCGATTTAACTATCAGAATTAAAGTCATAGGATTTCACTGGACAAAAACCCTTCATTTCTTAATGAGGCTCTTATTGTCAAACATTTGCTGACATACTGCATGCAGGAAATGTTGTACAGGATTGTTCTTGTTCCAGCTTTTATTTACTTGTCAGATTTTTCCTACTACAACAAACCAAATTCCATGTTTCAAAACATGGAAACATGAAAAGCAGTGACATCCAAATATTAGGTATTGTTATATCTTTGTGGAGGTGATATTTTTGCCCATTTTGTTCATGTCTTGTTTTTGGGGTTTTTGTGTGTGTCTGCCTGGACGGTCTCCAGGTCCCAAAGGAGAAATGTAGGTTAATCAGACATGTTGCTCTGAATTAGAGTTTCACAATGTGTCACCACCGCACTTCCTCCCTGCTTTTCTCAGCCTGCCATCCTCTGTCCTGTGACTTTTAGAGACCAAGTTGCTCAGCGGTAATGGAGATAACTGCTGTGTAATAGACTTTTTTTGTCGTATCCACTGGTGTCAAAGCGGCGTGTGTTCCCTGTGACATGGATATTGATTCCTGATTGGACTTGCTCACTAGAGAGGTTAGAGAGATGAGGAGTCAGATGGAAGGCCAGCCCCAGGGCTAATGGGCCAGGAGGGTAGTGCTGAATGGTAGGACTAGGAAAGAAAACAGTTCTTCAAAAACAGTTCCTTGAAGCTGAACTGTCCTTTAGATAAAGTACTCATTTCATTAAAGTGATTTACTGGAATTTCCTTCTTCTATCAATCTCTCATTGCCTCACTTTTTTACTGTCCATTGCTCTCTATTGTACTCTCACAAGCTCCTTTATTTTCTCCTTCCACCATGCTACCATATTTCAATCTACTGGCCTATGAGAGAGTGGGTCATAACTCAGGTCAGATCTATAAAATCATCAGCATTGCAGCATGCGTGGACCTTGCATTATAGGGTCAGCCTGGACTTCATTACCACAATTAAGCCGAGGTATTGGTGGCCAGCTTAATGGGTGACTGCTCAGCCCATTTGCTACTGTGTGTTTCTTTTAGCGCCAAATGATTGGAAACCACAAAATGCTGCGAGCCTCCATTAGACAGCCTGTTCTAAAACTCTCAGTTAGTGCTGCCATGTTCACTGCCAAAAACTAGCACCAAAGAATGTTTGCAGTAGAGGACACAAGAGCCAAATTGATATGTAACAGAATGTTGCTGCTGGAAAAAAAAAAGGAAGCAAGCTGAAAATTGCAGTCAGCATGGTTTATTTGGGGGTGGGGGAGAGTGAGGGTCTGGATTTGATTTTCGAAAGTTTTAGAGACAAAAGGAGAAATAAATAAATAAATAAACACAGCTAAGCCTAATCTAATACTGTATGTGAAAGCCTGTCAGAGGAATGGGGGCTCAGGGGGGAATTTTGTGCATGTGAAAGGCCAATGGAGGATTAGCGTGAAAGGCCAGACAGGGAGAGAGGGAGCGCAATATAATAAAGGCAGTGCAGCTGTTCAAAAGAGGACAAGAGGCAAAGACAAAACAGAAGGAGGGAATGGCAGGGAAAGTGAGAGTGATACTGCAGGAAGACAAGACTGTGTTTTTTTTAGGAACTAAGGATTTATTGAGTGAGAGAAGAGCACAAGGGAAGAGAGAGGGAATCCAAGAGGCCTAATTGGAAACACTTTTGTCCTTGTCATTTTAATTCAAAATTGAGCAACACGTCTCAGTTTAGATGATCGCGAGTGAACAATTATGCAAGCACACAAATAAGCCCCTCCCCCACCCCTCCACCCCGGAGGCAGAGATCCTTGGCAGTTTTCTTGTACCTCGTCCAAGCTGTATGAATGAGTAGTGAGGGTCAAAGGTCGACCTCCCTGCTGCTAGGTTTCCTTCATTAATTCATGGAGCAGTGGACCTGGGTGCTTTCAGTTCACCAGGTGTAGCCTTGAATGATGCCCCTTTAAAAAAAAGACCTAATTTCCATTCTGGGGACTTAAAGCACTTAGGCTTGTTATGCCCTGGAGGGCAGTATGGTGCTGTATGGAGTAAAGCAAGCAAATCAGTGTGTGAACCAAACCACTTTGACTCACACTTCGTAAAACTGAATGGGAGCACAGGTACCCGTCCTGAGTTGCTGTGGTCTTTGCTACTGACTTGCTGTGACTTTTAGGGCTGGCCGTGAGGCTGTTTTGTTCGATTCGTCAGGGCGATTTGGGAGATCGGGCACAAAGACCAGACCCCTGTTGACCCCAACGCGCCCACACACCCCAGCCCCGATAGCATTAATATGCACCAGCAGTATTTCCCCTATCCTCTTTAGTACCTAATCAGACGTTATTCAGATTTGCACAGCTGTAGTTCATGTATTATGCAGCATTAATTGGTACTTCAGTAGTCATTAATAAAGCGTTGGCTGGCCTCTGAATAAGCGATGATGCAGGAGGATGATGAGGTATGTGAAAGACAGAGGGCACGGAACATAGCCTGTCATCTCCAACAATCTATGTCCTTCAAATGGTTATTTATTTCCTTATCATGTGCCATATTATGATGTCAACGAGGACAATGGCATCAAGCATAGTTATAGCAGTGGCAGCTTGGGAGACCCAACTTTCAGTTTAAAAACTTTTTGAGGTTTGCAGGGGGCCCTGGGTGCCCTCTGTTGAAAATTCTATTGAAATATTTGTTTGCACGGCTCAGTGGCATTTAATCTCCTGTTGTTCATCAGTTTCTGCTTGATTTATTTCTTCACCTTCGCCTATTTATTGAATTTAATTACACCTCAAATCCCAATGCAAACCTGCTGCTGTTAAGGGCTCGGGGAGGCGGAGATGGAAGGAGGAAGGGGGAGGAGAGTGGGGGCAGTGTGGGGAATAAGGCATGACTCAGACAAATCAAACAAATAACCTCCCTTTTCCAGAGACATATAATATGTGCCTTATTTTTATTAACGCAAGCTCACATGTAGGCAAACGCAGACACAAATTAGCGGCGGAGGTCAGTAAATCAACCTAAAAACCGTCCAGTAAGACATACACGCTCTCAAATTCTGGCAAATAATCTGCAGTCTGTCTGTGGGCTCACTGACCACATAAAATATCGGCCAGTTAATTAGACGGTAATTGCGCAATGTGCTCTCTTTTTATGTGCCGTGCATTGCACTATAAAGAGTCCAGCGCGAGGATGACTGGGAGAGGGGGACACTGGGGCTTGTGCTGTAGCATCAGCCCATTTCAGGGCTACGGTATAACCAGAGGTCATATATATTTCTTTTTTCAAGGAAAGTAGCAGGAGCCAAATGCTCAGCTGCATTTCTCCAAAAGGTCTCATGAAAGAGGCAGCCACCTTAACTGCCCGTGTGCACATTTCACTCTTAACTGCGGTATCAATCTACGATAAAGAGCTATACTTTACTGCCACTGATATTTTAAATGTGTTGTTTCTTTTCTAATACCAGGTTTGCTTCCAGTTGAATACATTGACGGGTCGAGAAAGAGTCAAGGTTTCCTTATTGTGATCTGTTTGAACTGACATGTTAATAGAAGATATTAAGCGGAAAAGTTTTACTTGCAAAGAGCTCTCAAACGGTGATGCTACCAGCACAGACACGGAGCTGAAGTATCATTAGAGTAGATCATGTTCACCTCTAAACCTTCACTCTGCATGACTTTGTGCTTGTAGAGACACAAAACTTCCAGACAAGATTCTTTGTACATATTTGCTGAATACAGCAGAGCGCAAGGCTGAGACGATACAGCAGAGACTACGAAGGAGACTGCTGGATTAATTGTGCTCACTCCACTGGTGATTGAATGAGTGTGGACAAGGTCATCAAGTTCACATACTGTATTAGAGAAGGGACATGCATTATGCTTTCCATCTCAGGAATGTAAAGGACCGTTTCGGTGATTTGTGTGTGCGTGTGTGTGTGGGGGGGGGGGGTTGTTACATGCGGGAGCTAAATTGAGGTTGATGTAGATAGAGCATGTGTACTATGCCTGTGTGACATCTCACTCTGTGGGTTTATGTGTGATTCTCTGCCTATGTGCTTATGTGTCCTGAGGTTAGTGTTATGTGCTGTGTATGTGTGTGTATCTGAGCCACAGGACTCAGATGTGTGTGTGAGTCATTGCTGTGTGCTGCCTTGCTGCAGGGCCAGCAGCACACAGCAGCAAGACAGAGATGTGACAGTGATGGCTCCTTAGCCCCGGGCCACAGCTGGGAGGCCTGAGACACACCCACGCTACTGACCTTCACTGTCACCAATGCAGGAACGACACACACTCGCAGACTCACACACACCTCAGAGCCATGCACGCTGCAGAGCAGTACACTAACATGGGTCCGTGTACTTGCAGCCATAGCGGGGAGCAGTATGTGGCCAAAATTACATGTGGCGAACACATGGGCACACACCACATGCACGCACGCGTTCTCATGCATACGCATTCAGCTCGTTTTCCACCTACACTCGCTGCTTTATCGCTGTTTTCCCCTTCTCTCAGTGAGTCAGAGCTTATCAGGCAGGGCACAATGATTCACCACAGTGTGAGTAAGCTGCTTTCAGCATCCAGTTCTGTCTCTCAGACCAAATCTATATACTCACACTTCATCACCATCCACACCCCCATCCCCCCACCCTCAACCATTTCATCTCAAACACTCCCTCTCTTTCTTCTGGTGGGACTTATTCCCCTTTGAACATTGTCCTAAGCTTCTGCTGTGGTCTTCACACTTTTAACAATATGCTTTCTTGTCTTTAATTGTTCTACACCTTTCAAATGGCACCTGCACCATTACCTATTGTGGTGATGGTGGTAAAAAAAAATAGGATATCTGACTTAAGGATGCTTTGCGTAGGTCTATGCAAGGTTATAATGACTCTCCTTGGCCTCCTGACTTCTCTATTAATATTTATGCTTGGGGTGGTGAGCCTACAGGACATCATGTTCTGTGCTTGGTTTCTCTGTCAGATCAGTTGTCAAACTGAAGCATGATGTGCATAAGTATGCATCAGGCAGATGGGGAAAATTATAAATTTAACTCACAGCAGTAGCCATGTACTTCTGAACCCACAAGCTTCAAAATCTCAAAAGTCTCATAGTTCATGTCTAGTTTATGAAAACCACTTACCATTATTGTTGTTAATTGGCAGCTCATATACAATTTAACACTGCATGTATTTCCCTTTTTTTTTTACGTATGAACATTAAAAAAAAAAAAAGGAAATTCGAGGAGGTGGCATTCATACTGGGAGACCTTGGTGCATGTAAAATAGGTCACAGTGGGATTTATATTCAGTATGGTTCATGTTGCATTAAACTATATCTCAATCAATAGTTCAACCTAACCTTTTGCTCTTACCATTATTCATTATGTAAAGATATTTTCATACATGGTTTCCTGGCACAGATCTGGCTTTTTTTTTAGCTTTTAAGGCAGTTCACAGATTTTTAATAATTTTGAGGTCAGGCTTTTGGGAAAGCCATTTCAGAAGCCTGCTTTATCCAGTCAAAAACTAGCTTTGAAGGGTGCTTGGAACCATTGTCCTGTTGGAAAACCCAGCAGGACAATGTAGGACAACGCTGTGTCCAAGTTTCAATTGTGTAGCTGTTAATTTGAAGTTAAGATGAAGAATTCAGAGGAACAGAGGCTTCCTTCTTGGTCGGCACTCATCATGAGTAAACTATAGGTTTGTGAACAGTGATGCTGTTGTTCCAGCAGTTTCCAGTTAATGGCAGGCTTGAATGTTGGTTGTTCCTGGGTTGTTCCAGAACCCATCCATCCATTTGCTTATCCTTTTCAGGGTCGCAGGGGGCGCTGGAGCTTATCCCAGCTGTCATAGAGCGGAAGGCAGGGTACACCCTGGACAGGTCGCCCGTCTGTCCATTCGCGCTCACATTCATACCTATAGATTAATCAATTAACCTATCCCCACTAACTGCATGTCTTTGGACTGTGGGAGGAAGCCGGAGTACCCAGAGGAAACCCACACAAACACAGGGAGAACATGCAAACTCCACAAACATCCTAACCAATTTCCTTTCATCTGAGGGTTAATTTGGGTCTTCTTTTAGACTTTGGCAAAGTGCTGAGATATGTAAGTATGCTTATATACTTATTAGTGCCTGTATGTATATTTTTTGTTGTAGTTGTATTTTTTTAGGTAGTTTTTAAAAATAATTACAGTTAAAGTAATTCCGTTCCCCCAAAATTACCATGACATTGGGGCCCCTATTGAATCAGTGTTGGTCTGACCCTGACTGTATATATGCTGATGTTTTAAAAATTCCAGTAAAATACAGCAACATTGTTGCACAGCACAGTCTCTATAGCGGCAAATCCTGTTTTTAGCTTTACTGTTAATGCGTTGAGGTAGTGTCACAGTATACTAAGAAGCATGCTAACAAGTGTTTTTTTATGGTTAGTTAGTCTGTTATGCACTGCAGGGAAATATCTTTGATGGTACACAGAAGAACAGAGGAGGATCAACGATAATAGGGCACAGGAGAGGAGAACAGGTTTTAATGGGGCAGAAAGGAGGAGATTTGTTTGTTTGTGTATCTTAACCACAACAGTGGCTTCAGTCCTCCTGTATTCTCCTTGATCCACCATAACAAAACAAAATACACAAACATGGGAGACAAGTGCATTTTTTAATCCTTCCTTTTGTATGTGTGTTTGCAGAATGTGTGAGCACATGCAGCTCATTGCAACGACAGAGATGCATTTTAGTGACCTGCAAAACGTTGCTGCCCTTAAACAGGGAAGCCTTTGTGAAATAATTGCCACTTTTGGTGGAAATCAGCATATATTGTTCATGTATATTGAATTAAATGGTCATTTTGATTGCACTTCGTGCTAGTATTATCTCCAGAGAATCCTTGAAACGAGTAGAGCTGCAGTAAAAATACAAATTTATTACCCAAGTTCAGTGGAGGATTCTTCTTGTGCTTTTCCAAAATAAAGTGTTACTGGTGGACTAGAGATAAATCTTTGGTGCTTTACCAGTATAATGAGAGAAAGAAAAAACAAAACGTTGCTCAAAAAACATATATTTCAAACCTCCGTGCATGCTACATAGGGTACATGTAGGGTACCAACATAGCACCAGTAGAGCTTCTTATGACATCTGATTTACACACGTTGTCAAGAGCCTTTTGGGGCTGTCTGTCCTGGGAAAACCCTCTCCCCCCCACCCCCCAATAAATATATTACATAAAAAGAATAAAAGCACTGAAATAAAAAGGCACTCACATACAGAGAAGGAGTTAAATAATTAGCGACTGAAATGTCTTTGCATGTTTATCAACGAGAGCAGTTTTTGTTTGTTTGCAGTTTCAAATATGGTGCAAAAGTGTGCATGACTTAATACGATTGCATGTGTGCTACGAATCCATCCAGCTCAAAGTTTAGTGGTTGCAGTGAGCTGAAAAGGTGAAAAGGCCCCTGCTTTTAACTCTGGTGGATTAAGGGCTTGCTGTGTTTGGGGTGACTGTTCAGTGGATTTCAGATTTTCTCGTGACATGCAAAGCACCAATATTTTGAGCAAAGCTTCAGTCATTCACAGAGCATCGAGTGGTGAGGGTGGGGAGAGCTTGTTGTTTGTGTATCCCTGCTGTAATGATAATGATGTGATGAATGAAGAGAAAGAGAGAGAGAGAGAGAGAGAGAGAGAGTGGGAGAAAAGAAAGAGAGATTTCAAGGCTAATGCCTGGGGGGATGTCAGACAAACCTGTATATGTGTAATAACCACGGAGGTTAAAATGCTACACCGGCACTAGAGATGGCTGCCAAATATTTTGACATCCACTCTACCTCCTCCGCGCAGCTGCTGCTGAGGTTGAGGAAGAGAGGGATGATTTACAACGGAGAGAGAGACGGATTAATGTGAGTGAGAGGAGGGAGAAACTAGAATGTGAAAGAGTGTGGGCAAGAGAGGTGTTGATGTACAGTCAGTAAGAGAGATAGGAAGAGAAAGAAAGAGAAAGCTGCCTGTTTGCCTGCCTGCAATGCCCGCCTGTCTGTCTCCCTTGATTTCTTTCTCCCAGCGCTCGTTGCCTGAGGATGCGTCCATAGTGCTATTTGTTTCAAGGTTGTTCTAAATGTGACCGATGTAGCCAACATGCTGTTTGCTTTGCTTTTTCTTCACTATGACTGCATGCAAAGAAACCATCATACACTATTAAATATGGCTAAAACACAGTTCAAATGATGCAGGTGGACATTTCAAACAGGGTGACTGTTTAGCGGTGTATTCAGATTATCTTTATGAATTGCAAAGCTCAGCTGTGTACTGCAAGATATGTTTTTTTTTCTAGTTACTTTTTCAGGAGGGAAATTATTTTGCAGGTCATAGGGTATTTGCTTTGCCTGTTTATGTGTGTGTGCACTTTCTCCATATACCCGCCCCCCCACCCAGAGGCTTTTTATTCTGCCATGTATGGATAAATAACTTCTGTTCTCTTTAGATTAGCCGTGACCTTTCCACCCTTTCTGTATGCACTGAGCAGGCCCTTACAACTCTTATCCCATGATTGCATTGTGAATCCTTCACAGTAACAAATGTCAACTTCATTGATTGGCCATCTTCACCCAAAATAACAGACATCTAAAATAAGGGGGGTGGGCGGAGTGCTGCAGCCATGGGTCCCCGGGCTGTGCTGAGCACGTATGTCGTGAGAGATTGCAGAGAAAATAGAAAACCTTACTCATTAACTTCAAGTCCACAGCCCCAAGATTTCATGGATTAATCAATGCTAACCTACTTTATCAAAGACACTTATCTTCCACATACAGAAATCTATGCATGTCCCTGGCCAACAGGTCGATAGCAGGAAATATTTCACATTGCCCACCCTTTTTCCATCGCTAATTCTCCTTCTCTCTTTGCCTCCTTTCTTCTTTTCTCCATCTTGTTCTGTCACTACATCTGTGTCTCTTCTTTTGCCTAAATGTCCTTGGGATTGGAGCGTGCGTGGAGAAGGGAGACCCATATCAGATAACTTATTGGTTCATTTTGCCCATCTCTTTCCAATAATGTGTAACATTACCAGTGTTATTAGATAGGAGATTAATGGTGCTTGGCCTGCTCCTCCTCTTCGGGATGGGACATAGAGGAGAAAAGATAAAGGATAGAGAGGGAGAGAGAATGAGAGTTAGGTGAACAGAGAAGGAGAGGGTGAATGGGAATGAGCGAATCCTCTGACTCTGGAGGCTTTAATGTCTGACTTAGCCCTGTAGTAAGAGGGTCATTTCATGGAGCTGACTGACTGACAGCAGTGCCAGGAACTTCTCTATCTGCTCCAACTTTAGCCCTACACCCCTATACCTCCTTTGCCTTCATTCTCCTCCATTTCCATCTATCTCTCTATCTTCCTGAGTACCACCGTTCAGCAGCCTTTGATCCGCCTCCTTCACATCAATCAGTGCAGACAGCAAAGAGAAGAGAAAGAGAGAGGAAAAGGATGACTTGTCTTCTAGTGCTCCAGGTGCTCTCACTGCCATGTCACTAATGCTCTGTTAATATATGCACTTATTTATGTATTTATTAAACTCGTGTGCTCCTTCGAAGGTCCAAACAGGCAGGAGGTAGGGGGCTGTCAAATTGTTTGTTTTTATCATGGTCATGATGCTATAAACACTGCTGATGTTAACCAAAGCGAGCGTGGATCCCTCCCTGTCTTTGCTGCCTTTTAAATCTGGATTTAAAATCTCTCTGTATTTCAGCTGTCTGTGTATTTGCTTACATTTTATTTTATTTTCCTCCCTTCCTTCCCTCCTCCTCCCATCTCTCCTTTTCCCCTGATCCCCTCTCTGCTTCCAGTTTCTGTTGTATGGAGTAATAACTTGCTCATTATTGGATGTAAGAAATATCTACTAAGAGATTATGCCAGATATAAAAAGCTCACAGGTGATGGGAGTCAGAACCTCTCTGCATGCCTAATGAGGCCTGGGGATTGCAAAGCATGCTCTGCAGAGAGCCAGCATTCTCCACCAATAACCCCGCACAGAGACCTAACTCAGCTTTGCGAGAAACAGCCCAGCCCAGCTCAGCTCAGCCTAGCTCGACTTGTGCTCTGCTCGACCTTGGTCTGTGTAATTAATGCATTTACTGCAAGCTCATCTGCTCTTGTCTGTCAGTTGTTAGGGCTTGGGAGTTTTGTTGAGTTCTGTGTTGCTGGTTGCCCCCTGCACCTCTGGTTTCCTCTCATCTGTTCACCTCCACTGCATAGCTGTGAAGAATGAACCATATCTCTCTGGAGCTCTGTCAGCTGACTGCACCACAGTTCTGTCTCACATTTAGTCCACCTGCCAAGAACTGAGTAAAGGCTGGCATTTATATCCAAATGCATGTTTTTCTGTTCAAGGAATCAAGAAATTGGTTTTTATTTTATTTATTTTTTTTGCTATGGCCACCTGTAGTCTAGAGTTAATACCCACTTTCCACCCAGTTTAAATTAAATGACTATTCAATTAGCTTTTGCCCACACTGAAGACTTTATAAATGCATATGAAAATGTACGAATGTTTTTTAGCTTAAACATTTACTGAAAACCGTTGGTAAGGTTTCATTTATTCTGTGGACTTTTGAAAATTCTACCTGTAGTAACGTATTTTTACTGTTCTGGACGGAGGCCCCGATCAACAAATTGCTTTACTAATGCTGCCCTAAAGCTTAAAGACTTTTGGTAAAAACAACTAAACCTTTAATGAAAAGTAGAATGGTGCAGGAACTGGTTTAGATTCACACTGAAAAAATTAAAGGGTCTTTATTAGCCCATGGTTTACCTTTCTACCAACTTTCATAAAATTCAGCTTCGTGGCTTTTGCCTGCTGACAGACAGGATCAGAAATACCTTGTCTAAGTGCTCATTCTGGCAGAGGAAAGAGAATAGTAGTAGTTTACTAAACCAAGCAAACAGTGGATTCCCCAAAGTTACAAATACAGCAGGCTTAACTGTTAGATTTGTCTGAGAAGCTCAGGGGTAACAGGGGGACAGAGAGAGGAAGAGGAGGAAGAGTGAGACTAGGAGAGAGGAAAAATAACATCTTTGTCCACCGCAAGAACAGCAAAGGGCAGATGTTTGAATCATTTAAACTCCAGAGACATGGATCTGTTACAGTGGCCAGTGGCAACAGGGTCTATCTGCTGGCGTGTGTGACACAACATGGGCCATCACTCCTCCCTCCCACCCCTCCAGCACTAACATTTAATTGTCTCTGAGTACAGAGAAGATGTGTTGCAGTAAAAAAAGTGTTTGTCCACAAGGAAAAAAGGTTAGAAAAGAGGTAACAAGAGAGACAGAAGAAGAATTCAGCAAAGTGTGGACTAAAAGTATTATTTAAAATGCTGTTGCGCACATGTACACACACATATGTAAGGTATATATGTTGTGGGGGACCTCTAATTATTATAACGCTTTCCCTAGCCCCTTACCCTAACCCTAACCCTTACTCTTAACCTAACCATAACCCAATTATAAGCCTGACACTAAAACGACATTTTGAGTCTCAAAAATGCCTTCAAACTTGTGGGGATTTTTGTCCCCATAAGGGCTGTTGGTCCCCACAAAGATATGAATACACACTGATGCAAACACACACACACACGCACACAAACTCACTCAACTACAGAGTGAGCGTTGTCCTTTTTTTAGGCATCTGACAGCCTTTATTTGGTGTTTGTTACCCTCTTTGACCTGTGGGGACTATTAAATGTCACTCCACTTTAGGTGAGGAAGAAAGACAACTTCACCTAACTTTGTAACACCGTTAAAGGTCAGACAATTCTGTGGTGACTATCACATCGAGTACACACGCATGCACATTTTGCAGAAAAAGAAACATTCAGGTTAAATTCATACAAATATATAATCTTCCACTTTTTTGTCATCCTTTCTTCCACTACAGTGCAGCTCTTTTATTTTATTTGAGGTTTTCCATTAGAGAAGTTTGTTTATGAGAAAGCAGCAGCTCTGGCACAGAAGGCATTTGCAGAACCGCTCCCATCTGAAAAAATCCATGTAGCCTGTATTTATTGTGCTTCGACTTTGAAAGAGTGTGGAAGTGCACATCAGGACGCAGGTGTTATTGATGATAGTAATACAGCCACTAACAGACCCGACTTTCACCTGAAGACTGGAATCACGTCTGGGACAGTTTTAAGCACTTGTTTTGCACTTTTAATTGCAAATGC